>CM023481.1:257446003-257531003 GCA_013339685.2 Hyalomma asiaticum
TTTGATGCCACGCGATCCCTGTGTTGCTAAGGGCAAGCTTCCCGTAAGGTGCACCGCGTGCACCGCCCACGCACCCACAAACTAGGCCTAACGAGCGCTACCTTTTTGGTGCTAGCAGTAGATAGGGTGCCGCGGGCGACTATTTAAAACGCGACGAATCATTTCGACAACGGAAGTGGGGGGGGGGGGGGCATGGATGGCAGGTGTGCCACTCGAATGGCTGTTTGCGGTTGCTATGCTTTTGAAATTGCGCACGTATCCGAGAAAACGAAGGATAGCGCTTGCAGTAATCGGTTCTCATTTCCGCGCGTCCGGTCCCGTGGGAAGTCCGCATAAACGGCAACGTCACTGTAGTTTTCTTTCTTTTTTGCACAGTGCGGCTGCGGATGTAAATCTTTGTATTATCCAGATTTTCTTTTTTTTTAATTGGGTGAAAGCAGTCCAGTCGCGCACTTCGTATGTCTAACACACGCCGCTACTTGCTCAACGGTTTTTACATATGTGTAGACTTTGAAAAATGCTGTTTTGGTTATAGTGCGGGTATTCGCGATTCCGCGACTTATGTTATAAGCGGTCTATTCTGTATTAGGAAACTGCGTTAGCGCAGCTCCCGTTAGTAGCAGAGGCCTGCCTCTTTCGATGTGCACAATTTCGCCGTTGACAGTGTGCTTGAAGTGCCAGGAGATGTATCGTAAAAATTTGGCTCGCAGACAGCATAGTATTCTTGCAGCAGCTTAGCGCCCAGGATTGCCCTCCGCCACTGCACCGAGAAAGCTTCGTCCTTCGGAGCACCAAACAGTGCAGGCTTCTTTTCAGATGACTTGTAGCCTGTAGTGCACCCCGGGACGAAACAATGACCTTGTTTTCGTGCCGTGATTATGCATACAGGAGCGTTAGTGTCGGACTACTACGGCACAAAAAGAAACAGATGAAAGTGCGCAACTCGCCCCGATTTGCCGCTGGTGAACGTGCAAATGACTGCGCGCGCCCCATTGCGGCTCTTTGCGGCGGCTTCAATGCGGTCTGTAGATGCCGCTTGCTGCTCATCACACTTCCCTATTCTAGCCACTGTGACCGTCTGCTCGGAGAGCAGGAACGGAGGAGCCAGCAGCCTCCTCCTTTTCTTTTTAGAGCAGGAACGAAGGAGCCGGCGGCCTCCTCGTTTCACCTTTTTTCTTTTGTTGTTGTTGTTGTTGTTGCTCTTTTGTGAGTTTTGATCAGCCAACCGCAGCCCGCGCCTTTCGTATTTGTTCAGCCAACCACAGCTCGCGCCTTTCGTACATCGCTGCTGCCCTCGCTGGTAGCCCGGGTAGCTATTGCCGCCATCGCGACTGATCGAGAGCACTTTGTTGGCGGAGTTCACTTCTGTTAGTTGTCGCATACCACCACATTCCTCTTTTGCGTGCCTGCTGTGCAAAGGCGCTGCGGACTGCTTGAATTTTCGACTTCTCATGTAGCAATGGCCAGCGTCAAGAAGCGCAAGAACCTTTACTTTGCGACGAAGTTGAAAGCCTTACCACGTTTTGAGGCGGGCGAAAAAAGTTCGACGGTGGCGGACGACATCGGGATACCACGGAGTACTCTGAGCACCTTGTTGAAGAAAAAGGTGGATATCAAAGCAAAGGCGGCGGAGCAGCGAACGTCGGGAGCCTGTCGTGTGCGCGCTCCTGCCCACAGGAAAGTAGAAAAGGCACTCTATGCCTGGTTCGTAGAAGTGCGCGCGAAGAACATTCCTGTGTATGGCCCAATGCTAATGGCTAAGGCCAAATGCTTTGCCGCTGCACTCGGTGAAGACAATTTCGCCAACAACACCGGGTGGCTTCACCGATTTAAGCAACGCTACAACATCGTCGGCAAAACCATTTCTGGCGAAAGCGAAGCCGTAAGCAGTCAGGACATCCAGCAGTGGATGATGAAGGAGTGGCTGGAAATCTCAGTGAAGTTTTCACCCGCGGAAATCTTCAATGCCGACAAGACCGGTCTCTTTTGGCAAATGCTGCCGAGCAAGACTCTCGACGTTCGGGGTAGCATGTGTCATGGCGGCAAAATGAGTAAAGTCCGCGTGAGCGTTCTGCTGGCAGCCTACATGGGTGGGTCTCAGAAGCTCCAGCCCTTTGTGATCGGGCAAGCAACGACACCGCTCTGTTTCAAGAACCTTAAGCAGCTCTTCATTTGCTACGCCTCGAACAAGAAGGTGTGGATGACGCGTCAGCTGTTCACAAAATGGCTGCAAGTGTAGGACGTTGAGCTGGGCAAGTCGTGGCGTCGCGCTTGCCTTCTTGTGGACAACTGCTCGGCCCACCATACCACCTGCGAGCCCAAAACATTGAGCTGAAGTTTCTGCCGGCCAACACAACAGCGAAGCTGCAACCGCTCGACCAGGGCATCATCAAGTCCTTCAAGGGGGGGACTGCAGGAGACGACTCTTTAATAGGCTGCTGGTCAACCTCCGCATAGGCACCGAGCTAAAGGTTGACCTGCTTGGTGCCATTCAAACAATGACGGGCGCCTGGCGAGACGTGAAGACGGACACAGTAGCCAACTGCATCCGGAAGGCAGGCTTCGTGACGGCGGAACGTGCGGAAACCGGTGAAGACGGCGACAAAGAGCTTTATTCAGCTTTTGTGCGCAGCGTATGTGTCACACCAGCACATCGCGATATGCTGGGTACCCGTACACCAAGGGATATATGGTAATGTGCTCGCGGACGAAACTGCTGGAACGACAGTGACAGCAGGGAACAACTCCTCTATAGCTGTTCCTGCTGGAGATTTAAAGCATTTTATAAGGCGAAAACTGTGGAGCTACTGGCAGCACCTATGGGACTTGCAACGACACAATAAGCTACATGTCATTAAGGGCAAGCTAGATAACTGGCCACCATTATCGATAGCGCGGCGGACGGAAGTAATATTCTGTCAGCTTAGGATTGGTAACACATACGGGACTCATGGCTACCTTTTGACCGGTGGCGAGCCGCCTGTGTGCGCAATACGGCAGACCACTGAGTATGTTGCATGTCCTTTTAGAGTGTCACCACCTTGTGGAATATAGGAAAAAGCACTTTCCTTTGCCACACCTGCAGCACCTGCCACTGCACCCAGCAATGTTTTTAGGCAACGGGCCATTTTTTTAATCATGAGGCAATTTTTAGAGGACGTCCAATAAATGCATGTAATCTACCCAAGTGAGCCGTAGCATGTCCTCCCGAGGGAGACCTCTACTGGGGCAGTTATCTTAAATGAAAACACCTGCCTCCCTATCCTTTGTCATAAGGATTTGAGTGAGGCATCAGTGCTGCTTATGTATCTTTGTTTTATATATCGTCCCTCAACACCCATTTTCATTACCACAGATCATGCCGCCTGTCACTGCCATAATTTTAATATGTCTATATTTTATGCATTTGCTCAGCGATAAATTTTGGGCCTATATACAGCCATGTCTCACCACACCTCTGTATTTTAGCCGTGTTCATTTACTGAGCTATCAGAATCATGGCACTCTTTTACCATACCTGGCCCTTGCGCCAATAAAAACTAACACAACAAGTTTCGCAGTTTTTAGATGCAAGAGCATCTTATGCTCGGGGCAGTGTCCGTTCTGCGGCGTCCGCACCCATACTGCGCATGCGCAACTATCTCTCATTCTCCTCTCCTATGCAGGTGTGCGCTCTCCTTCTTCCTCTCCCCTCTCCACCACAGGTGCGACGCAGCAAATCATTGCATATAACTCTCTCTTTCACTCCCGCTCCCTCTCTAAGGGCACACCGGTAGGCGGCGCAAGTGTCGCGACGCAGTATAAAGTGCGTGTTCGCTGTGCTTCCGTCATTCTCTCTCTGTGCAGCGATGTGCAAAACGCCATAAACAACATCAACGTCGGCACTAGTTGCAGTGGCAGCACCACCGCTGCGGAGCAGAGGAACGCTCTGGAAGCCGAACGTAAACGTCAGCGTCAGCAAGCGGACCCCAAACTTCGGGCAAGGGAAGCCGAACGTAAATGTCAGTGTCGGCAGTAAACTTCTGCGGAACCAACACAGGCTTGGCAGGCTGAAGTGGAATGTCAGCGTTATCAAGTCGACTCCGAACTCCGGGCTCGGAAAGTCGAAACGCAACGGCAGCGTCGAGCGGCAGCTCCTGATCCCGAAGTGACGAGGAAATGCGAGTCTGCGGCCAGAGCAGCAAGATGCAGCAACCCCGTACAAACATCTCCTCTCTTCTCAATACATTCTCTCACTTAACTTTCGTTGGGTTGTGTTGCCAAGTGAAACGAAACAGAAACTCGCTGCGCACACCCTACGTTGCTTTTGCATCCCACCATGGTCGCCCGTAGGGGGAGATGTATTTTTGTTACGGACGACTGTGCCGTCCCTACCGAAAAGAAGTCTGATGAGGTGCTGGTGGAAAGTGACTGATATCACGGCGATGGCGCTGAATCTTTGGAGGACGATTCGAGCTGCACCTTCCTTGTTTTTGCCATGAAATAAATGTGTTCTGGGCTAAGTATACCTCCAGTTTCCCCTTTGCTTCATTTGCCTGTTTTTTTTTTTAATTTTCATGCCGAAGAGAGAGAACAACTTTATTCAGTAAAAAAAAAATCACGGAGGTATAGCAGTCAGGCGGTGCCTCGCCGCCACCTCCTCTGCGCGTCTGATGGCCTGGAGTTGTTTCGCCAGGCTTGATTCGCAGAGTATGGCGTCCCACGCTCCAGGCGAGGGAGTGGTCAGGAGATCGGGCGGGGGTGGGTCATCGCGGCAGTCCCAGAGTATGTGCGCGAGTGTGGCAACGGACCCGCACTGTGAGCAGTGCGGGCTGAATAAATCGGGGTAGATACGGCTGAATAATTGTGGGCATGGAAAAGAATGCGTCTGGAGGCGGCGCCACACGATTTCCTGGGATTTCGTGAGTTTGGGATGCGGGAGAGATTTAGTTTGGCAAGCGAGGCGATAATGTTGGGTGATGTCGTGATAGGAAGTCAGAGGCTCACTGGGGCTTTCCTCAGGGTCTGAAGCACTGCCCGCCGCTCGGTTGACGAATCCTCGAGCTTGCCGGTGGGCGGCCTCATTCCCCGGGTTTCCTGCGTGCCCTGGAACCCAGACGAGGGAGATGGGGGGTGGGTCATCATCGTCGTCGTGACGAGCGAGCGATCGCAGGAGGCGCATCGTGCCAGGGGCAACGGATCCGCGTGCAAAGTTTACAATGGCGGTTTTCGAGTCGCTGAGTATTGTGGTGTATCCGGAGGAAGCTGCAAGAGCTATAGCCGCTTCTTCAGCTTCGGTGGGGTTTAAGGCACAGACTGACCCTGCTACGCGTAGTGTGGTGTCCGTGTTCGAGAGGGGTGAGGGTGTTCATGCCGAACTTGGATATAACGAAAACCTCTTCATAACGAAAATTTTTGGTCATTTGTCAGTTTTGTTATATCCAGGTTTAACTGTTAAATGGTACTGTAGGAAGAATGAGCAATCAATTGATTTTTTTATATTTTACATCCCAAAAGCACCATATGATTATGATGCTGTCGTGGATGGCACTGGAAATTTAGACCACCTGGGGTTCTTCAATGTTTGCTCACATTGCACAGTACATGGCTTAATGAGAAACAGAGCACAGTGATGGAAATGCTGCTACAATTGCTCCAACCTGCAACATTTCAAGAATCCTGCTACATCCATGCTACAAATCAGAGAAACTGCGCCAAAGCTACTCCATAACATGGCCTCTGAGATTCTGAGCATGCTATTGCTGCCACGAGCAGGCTATTGATGCTGTACACGTCGAGTATGTCAGGGATGCAAAGACCACTCATTTGTGTTTGTCATACGTTCATACCCTTGTATCCAAATTTTGGTGTACACCAGATGAACCAGATGAGACAGACAGACAGACAGACAGACAGACAGACAGACAGACAGACAGACAGACAGATAGATAGATAGATAGATAGATAGATAGATAGATAGATAGATAGATAGATAGATAGATAGATAGATAGATAGAAGTGACTCAAGTTCGCTCAAGTAACTAAGAAATGCTTAACATTTAATATGTAATTAATCATTTTCTTGAACACGTCAAGGATAGCTTCTTTCAACTTCATAGTATTGCAAAACAAGCAACACAACCTTATTTCTTGCCTATAGAGATCACTTGCAAGGTACTAGCCATGTCAGGGATATGAGTTCCCTTTTTTTGTAAGCATTGCTTGCAAGAGAACCACAAAGGCTCTACATTTCGTACTATCGTCATTGTCCGCCTGCAGGGCTCCCTGTTGCGGTGCACTATGATGGCCGCATCTGTAAAATAGCTATACTAGTTGAACCATTTGACAACTGATGCCTACAGCAGTTTCATTCCATTTTCCCAGTGTCCTACGTGGCAGCAGTGTGATTTCAATTTATTGAAGTCATGGATCAGTATCTTTTGTTATAGTGAGCTTAATTATACATGGCGTTTTATGAACATAATGTTACAAAATGTTTGATATTTTGGCATGGTGAAGTTGGGACTTTTTTTAGGAGCGAAGCACCTTAGGGTCCCGGGCGTTGGCATCTCTCGTTGTCACAGTAAATCAGGTTGTCAAACAATGGTAAAAAAAACAAGTGTATAATCGACAAAACCGGCTTGAAATGAACTAACGTGATTTAAACTAACTTAAAATAAAGAAATAGTCAGGATTTATAATAGTCAGGATTAATAATAGAAATATATTAAATTAGGTTGCAAAAATTGTATGGGCCGATCCTGGAGGCAGCGCACCCAGACAGTGCATGTGTAGAGTTGTCATGTCAGTAGCGATTCTAACAAGATTCTGCTAATGTGCCTCAGCTGTCGGCGTCTGTTTGCGTCGTGGCCACAGTGGAGCAATCCCACTAGCAGCGACTGATGTTTCCAGTGGGAAACACCAGTGCCTCACTGCATGCTTCGCATCTTCCCAGGTTTCACGTTAGTAGAGCTGTCTGATTTTTTTCAACAGCAAAGTACATTGTGGTGTAATTTCACATTGTTTTCTCTGCTGACTTGAAATAACTTCCTTGCTGTTGACTGCAGACTGCATTTCTAAATCTTGTAAGCATGGCAATTTTCAAAATCAGCCTGGTTTCTTGTCTTTTCTGTGGTGGTGTTCTAATGTCTAGCTGCTAGTAAAGCAACATTCTGATGGACTCAGGTCCGTAGGCAGGATTTTTTTTTAGGAGGGGGGTGCACTTGCTGAAGTCCTTCAGTATTTGAAAAAAAAAGAACATATATTTCTATTATTTTCAGTAGAAATTGCAGTATGTACTATAAGTGACTTTTTAAATGCAACATTATAAATAGGCTTAAGGTTTATGTTAATAGCACTACAGTATGTTATCAACACTACACCCCAGCCAAAATTTCTGGAGAGCCCAGGCCCCCAGGGCATTCCCCCCCCCCCATGGCCTGGTCCTGGATGCAGTCTTGTTCTCATTTCAGGGCACTTTCTGGGCCATAGCAGCATTTATCCAATTTTTTTTTTTTCATGTAGATATGAGAACATAGGAATGTAGGCTACGTAAGAGCCTATCTTCCCTTATCCATTCTGCTCAATATTTAAACTTGTTTTATATCTGTAGCAAAAGCAGTTAATGGCTTTTATCCTGTTTTCTTGTTTTGGTAACGTGCTACTAAACTGAGGGCAGCTGCTACAAATAGTCATTTTTCATGCTACAAAATGTGCTCCACAATGCCCCTGGCCATTCCAATCATTGCAACCATTATAGGAGTCATGGCCTCATTTCCAGTAGAAGGAAGTATTTCCTTTTCAGTAGCTGCATAATGTGATTCCCATGATATCAGATCAAATGAAGTGGAAGGGAAAGTGCAAATTGCTATGTTATATTCACGATTTTATTATAATCATGATTCTCTTTTACTGAAATATCTGCCAGTTAGGTTCAAAAATGTAAATGTGCAAAGAAGTCAACAATGTTGCAGTCTGTGCTAATGCTATAGAGCCAAATATGTGACAAAATTTCATCTAAACAGTGTGGGAATCAATCAAGACCCTCTGCACCTCATCCCGCAATCTAACGCATAGGAGCTGCAATAAAGTGGCGTTATTTATGGCAGACATGGCTGTCATGCTGGTCTCCAATTCCCGTGCACCATGCTCGTTCCTCTTGGTATAAGCACATTTCAGATGCTAGCGGGTGCATTCTGGCTGGTCGCAACAATCGGCAGCGCAGTGGTGCACTTCCTTTCATATACAGCACATTTGCATGACGCCTGCTACTTCTATGCACAGTGCAGCTTACAGAGTACCCATTAGCCATAGGGTATCCATGGTGTCCAATGGTTGCGTTTTGCTCCAAAGTTTATTTTGGCACAGTTGAGTCACATGTTTCATCTTTTGTAGTCACGTTTACTTTTTTAGCTTGCATGTATAAAATTGGTCACACAGAAGCAAAAGGAAAAGAACTGGTTCGTGTGGTCTGAAGCCTACACAGGACGTTTAAGGGGCTTTTGTTCCACAACATGGCAAGGCATTCGTGTGACAGTGGCCCTTGTTCTTATTGTGCCACAGTATTGTTTAACAGAAGAAAATGCCAAACTGCTGTAACATGGTCGGAGCTGTAAACAAGAAAATAAAGGGACAATGTGCTGCAGATGAGGAGTACAAAGTGCTGTGGGGTCCCCCCGCCAGGCACCATATCGGTGTCACTACCAGTTAAAAAATACAAAAATGCAAAATACCATGTGCAAACAACATATCTGTCTCGAATGGAAGCTTCTTTGGCAACAACAAAAGGAAAAGAGTGGCACTTCTACACGTCTAGGCCTTGTTCAAGACACAAGGCATTGCAAAGTGGCAGGGGATGTCTGTTGGAAATGTCATCTCCTTCAGAGAGCTTCGCCTTGATGAGAGCATGAGCTTCTCCAGTCAGTGCCTCAACTCTGCCCCTGTCACAAGCTCCCCATGTTGCATGCCCAACCAACCAGTAGAGTCCACCGCTAGCATTTTTTTTTCCAACTGTAGCGAACTTCATCACAGCGGCGCAAGCTGCCACTCCCAAAACAGGTTTTGAGACTTGCGCGATGAGTGCCATGCTGCCCTTGGAGCAAAATTGCTCACATGTGTAACAGGCTGTAGAGTTGTCATGCTAGACCCAGCACTTCACAGGGTCGCACCCTGATTGCCCTTCCTCAGTGGCCCATGTTAGCTTTCTCTTGTGTCACACTCGAGTGCTGCAGTAGGTGCTCATAAGGTGGCATGCTACTTCTCATTTGTGCACTTCGTAGATCCTTGCCCTCAGACACCTTTGGTTAGCCCAGTGGTTCTCAGACATTGATGTGTCATGGATCCCTTGCGGACCGTGGAAGTGATGGGGGTTGTCTGCAGTGATAAAAATGGGGGAGGGGGGGTAGTAGGGGGTTGAAGAGGGTATAAATAATACAGTATACAGCAGGAAATAGCAAGTAATTGGGACCCACTGAAGCAGTGTTGCTGTTCCGGAAACAGGTCTTGAAATTGGTAAATAAGTGGGGGTGTGCAAATTCAAATATTGAAAATGAAGTGTGAATTAAATGTTTCCAATTTTTCTGATATATATACTACTTTTTGGTTTTAGCAAAAATTTTCATAAGCAAGAGGCAAAAAAGCAAGTCGATTGTTGAGAAAATAATGCACAGAAAAATCACGTATTGTATAACAGTTTTGCTTGACAGCAGTACACCTGCAGTTACTCAGTGTTGTCATAAACCAAGGGTAGCTGCTGTATATGTTCGGGCAGCAGTGACACCTGTGTCAGTGTCACAATTTCTCCAGACATTGAAAACAGCCGCTCACTAAACACACTATTGCTGGTGCGTTTCGGCTTGTGACAGCTTGTGGCCTCTGGCAACTCGTAGTACACTTCATCGAATTACACTGATGTGCTGCAGTAAAGCTGGCTTCATCATAGTACATTAGTGTCATGCAGCGAAATTGGCTTTGCTGCGGCACAGTAGTGCCATGCAGTGAAATGTGATAAGAAAAACAAAAGAGAAGGAAAAAATTATGGTCGTGGGTTTTGCAGACCCCCCCAAAAGTGGCTTTGCAGTCCCCAGGGGTTCCGCAGACCCCCATTTGAGAATCACTGGCTTAGCCATTAATGCCACAGACACCCATTCTTGATCGGCCTCATGGTAAGTCCATCTTTGCCCACAAGCAGTGACTGTTGCTCTGTGCTGCGTTGTGAGTTAATAAAATTTCTGTTGATTGACAAGCGTGCCTTGGTGCCTTGTCTGCGCCATGTCGATGAGTTAAAGAATCGAGTGGAGAAACATTGCCTACATGATCATGCTCGCGGCATAAGCCTCGTGCAAACCAATCTCTACAGCAGTAAAAAATATGGTTTTGACATCACGCAACTCAGTACTTGCCAGACAGCCTTTATGATAGTTTCGAATCCTTCTATAGTGAAATTGATGGGAAGTGCAAGGAAATATATTTTCATGGAATTTTGTTCCAGTAAAATTTAATTTATAAACCACACATGTTCCAAGAATATGATAATTATGCCTTGTCCTCTGGTACTTTTAGATATATGCATTTTGCTTATTGTATGCAGGACTCCACTAAGTGTGAGTACTGTGTGCAGTGTGTGCCGCTACTTGTATGTGCCTACACGTGGCAGGGTAATTGGGACACAGGAGAGTTTTGAATCACAACACTGAACACTGTGAAGGGCAATGTTAGTTGGCGCAAATGCCTGGGGATTTTTTTCGTTCTCAAGATAGTTTGTTTGTTATATAACCACTATGTCATCGTATCTCGTTTTGTTATTACAAGGTTCAAATGCAGTCAACTTTGAATCATTCTTCAGTGTTGAAAACTTTGATTGTGCTAGCTTTTTCTAATGCCGGTGGCAGATTCACTGACTGTTCATCTGTCATGTCAGTACAGCACCACATTGGGCATGTGTTATTCATTCTGAGCAGTGCATGAGCAGTGAAATGGGCAGAAAAATGTCAGCTGGATGTGAGCTTATGAGACCTTTGATGATGATAAAAGCATAGGGACTGTCTTCTTATTGTTATGCCTTGTTGTCTTTGCAAAATATTTTGTGATCTTGAGCTTAAGAATTGCATCACGACTGTAAATGAATGGAACAGCTACCTACCATTGACAAGTCATGCTGTAGGTGGTGATATTACAAAAGTACGGAAGGTGCCATGTGATGACGAGCTACTCGGCGGGTTCCCTGTAAAAACTTCTCAGTCATTGTGGTTGTTCCTGCATGTGCCAATGCAGAAAAAACAAATATCCTTCAAGGACTGTGAAGGTATCTCATTGCTACAAGTTTTTTACTGTATGTATGTGTTCAACTATATTCAGATCGCCAGAAATTTGGGGCATCAAAAACAAATAAACCAAATTATGGTGCCAGAAATATGTTCATGCACGTTAATGCTGAAAAGGTTGCATTACCTGATAGAGCCAGATGAAATTATATGATGCCCCCCCCCCGCAAGAAATAAGAATAATAGGGGTGTATGAATATTTGAATTTCGAATAATTTTCTAATAGCCTTTGCTATTTGATTCGCACTCAGCTTTTTACTGTTGCAACTACTCAGAGTTGAAATTAAAGGGCAAAATATACTGTTTCTCATGAAAAGTAGCACCTTCTCGCATGTAGTACGCTTCGCTACATAACACCCGTGAACAGCGGTGAAACTGACATTTGTGTACTGAGGCGAAGTTAACACCCGTGTACTGCAGCAAAGCTAACACTCGTGTACTGCAGTAAAGTTAGCTCAGCTTTATTGCACAGTTCTGTTGTACTGTTCCTTGAAATGACACTCTGGGAGTACACTAGTCATGCAATAACTTTTTTTGCACATGTTTAGCAGCACATTTCTCCATAATTTGACATGGGATTATTTAAAAAATATTCCATTCGATTTGCACTTGAACATAAATCTTCGAATTCGCTTCACACTCATAATTTTGCTATTTGCACAGCTCTAAAGAGTAAAGAAGATGAGTTTGATTAAAAGTGGGCTTAAGAGTAAGCAAGCCTCCAAGTGCAAATGCAGACCTATCTGCAAGCGTGCACTTGCAGACATGTCTGCATGCTTGTTGTATGTGCACTTTATCTTTGGCTCCATTGCTAATGCAGTCATAGTAAAGTGAGTATGGTGCTGCAACATAGTTTCTGTCAAAGAAGCTAAATACAAGTTGGGATTTCATTCTTTGCTGTTACATTCCAAAAACCAAGTATGAAATGCTGCTGTAAGTTTTGTTTGCCTAACCTTCTTTACAGATTAGGAATACATTCAGTATTCCTCTAGACCTCGCATTTTAGCCCTTCTGTTTTGTACCTTTGCTGTATCTTGGGCATTGAGCCAGCAGTGCCATGTTGACGAATATATCCTTGCTTATTTGCCTTAATGGTCAAATGGATCTATCAAGTCTTCATTTTCTGTTTAATGAGATTTTTTTTCTTTTTTTCAATGCAGTGACTGTGCAGCCAATATATGCCAATGCAGACGACTTGGCATTGCCGTCTTCAACACTTGCAGGCACAGATTCTCCTCCATTACCGCCGCCACCTGTGCAGGAGTCATTGCAGGCAATTACAGCATGGGTATGCAACACCAACTATTTTCTTACATGGCCACATTTAAGTTTGTTATGTAGGTGCTTTCTGTTGGCCCGCTCACATGTTGGAATGAGATATTGTCAGGCTGGCTGCATTACAAATGTTTCCTTTCCTGCAAAAACTTAAGCTTTGAGGCTGGCATTTTTGCAGCAGAGTTGCTTTGCAGCTTGATACGGTGGAGAATGCTTGCTGTATGATGGAGAAGGCTAGTAAATTTGAGCTTAAAATTTAATAACCTCTATTCATAAACCTGAATATTTTTTAATAGTTCATGAATATCTCAAAATCTTAACTGCACCAAAAAAAAGAACACAGAATTTGTACAAAAGCACAATAAATTTTAGCTCCTCTGGCAGGTAAGCATAAAACAGGAGACATATACTGTTGAAAGCTGGGCAAGTTGATGATTGATTGATAATCATTCCATATAGGTGAAGCAGCGTACTTTTATGAGAAAAAAAGGGGAACAAGAAAGACTCGACACTTGATGCACTCACGACTGTGCCAATTTCTAAAACACTTCATAGGCCATAAAAGCTTGTTAATTTTAACTGAGTTAATTGAATTTGCATATTACAAACTGACGCCCTAGTCCCAGCACAGCTCTGTGTACAGTCGACTCTTGCTACAACAAAGTTGACGGTGCGCAGAAAAAATTTCGTTGAAGCGAAAATTTTGTTGTCGTGAAATCGAAAAAATATAACTGACCTGAGCTGGTAGAACAATGAAACTTTTATGCCCCAATCTTGCGCGCGGCACCACGGTGGAAGTCTGAAGGGTTCAGAAACCGTGAGTACTGAAAACATACCTGCCAAGTTTGGAGAAACGGAATCCAGGAGGTTACGTATTTACTTGATTCTACTGCGCCCTCGATAGTAACACGCACCAGTTTCCAGTGACCAAAAAGAAAGAAGTGAAACATCGCTTGCAACGTGCACCCACGAAAAAAAAAGTCCTTAGTAATCAATATTCTCATCATAAAAACAAATGCCCTACTCGTGCAATGAATGCACTCGCTTAATAAACGGACCGCCAACTTTGGACCCCTGCAGTCCCTCAAACGGCCGCACTGTGGCTTTCCCGCTTCGCTTGATCCGCGGTGTCTCGAAGGCGTTTGACGCGCCGATTCATAACTCCCGCGTCCCAACAAAACTGCTGCACATTGACGGGTGTGGCCATGTGCAAGCGGCGATAACATCATTTACTCGCAGTGCTGCATTCCTTCGTGCTGTCACAGTTCCCTCACGCTCGCTGCCGCGTGCTGCCATGCGTGCTGCGCAGGCTGGCACAGTTGAGCCTAAGCATGATCGGGGCGTGGTCTCAGATTGCCGCGACGCAATCTTGGACGTACGTCATGCAGCGCGCATGAGTGAGAGGCTCAGGTTCAGCACAGATATGAGGGAGAAATGTGATGATGAGCCGTTTTGCATGCAGCAATGGGAAACATCTATTCTGCCGTTATGGCCACCCGCGAACACCACTGAAAGCTGGTGTGGCCGGGCGCATGATTTCTGGACCCATTTTATTGGAAAAAATGTGCGCGTTGGATTCGAGTAAATATGGTACTCAACAGGAGGGTGCTTAGACCACTAAAAAAAACATAGAGTTGTCGACCGTGGAGTAGGGGAGTTATTGCGATAGCAATGATATGGACACTGTTTTTGCAGTCGCCATTCTTCTGTACAAAGTCCAACTCGATAACGCCGCCCACGTATCGTATGTATTACGCGCGAGAAAAAATGCACTAATGCTGGTGACGAACACGGCTGAAGCAGAGATGAAGTGACCCAGCCATCTCCGCCGAGTGAACTGAACAATGCGATAACATCGCACCGTGTGTGATAGCTGTCGTCGCTTGCTTCTGAAGCAGAAAGGAAATGCCCAGCCCTTCTTTCGTTGGGCGAAGGACCAAAAGGGGCGCCGGTGGGAGAGGGGCGGCCGCATGCGCTATCTCGACAGACATTGGTAGACGGCATCTGTAGACATCAGTAATCAACCACACAGTCAACAGCAGCCGTTTCTAGTGGTGCCAACACGCGATTTCGACTTTGTAGACGTATTTTTATCTTCTGAAATGCACCAATATGTTTGGCATTGTGTTTACTGCACAGCAAATCGAATTTTCGAGACTTGAATTCCATCGTCAAGTTTTGTTGAAGTGAAGCGGCACAAAAAAGTGTTCATTGTGGCGAGCATATTTATGGATTGGCTCCTATGGACTGCTGATGGGGTACTGAGAATTTTGCGTTGTACCGGAAATTTCGTTGAAGCGGTGTTCGTTGGAGCGAGAGTCGACTGTATTTCAGTGGGGGAAAGTCCCGATAATTCGAATGCATAAGTACCCACAAGGGTTAATTTGAAGTGGGAGCCCCTGGTTTAGTTTGACAAATTCTTTGGCTCTGAAAGCTCGGACTTGATGGAATTCTGGACTTCAAGTGCACTGTCAAGGTTCCCATAAAACTAGTGCATTCTCGCCACCAATTTTTCGGACAAATTTGCACCTAAAGTTCTCTTTTCTGGACCAAATTACTTGTTTTGGGCCATGCCGCTCCATTATGAAAGCCGCCATGCTCGATTTTTGGCTGGCTTGACCACGCTTGACCGTTCTTTGTTATCTTTTTTTTATATATCTTTCAGGAGCCAGATAACACGACGCCTGTGAGAAGAGGATCAGCATTACAGGCACATGAAGCCTACAAGACGTATTCACCAAGTAATGCCTCAGTGCGGTTTGAAGGTAAGAATAACCTCCTGGTGGCTTTACCATTCATCCCATGTGCTTTAATAAGCTTATGTAGGACTCATATTCTTCTTTATGTACATCAGTCCCCACATGGCAGTTGTAAAGCCTACCGTCATGTAACTTCCACAACCTTGCTTTGGTGTGAAGAAATTTGGTAAAATAAAGCCTCAATAAACTTCATGTGCATGGTCATCAGCTGATCATTTCTGGCGAGCCATTACTAGATGGCACTAATTCAGGTGTCCTTCCAGATGCATTATAGTTGCCATATTCCACACGCAGCATCATGGCAAACTTCAGCAATACTATCCTGTCTTAGAGAAAACTAGCACTTTTTAGATGGGCCAATAAATATTTTTTTTTGCCACTAGTAAAATGTGTGTCATACTGAAATGCACAGGAAGAATTTGTTTGCACTAGAACTAGTGGCATTTATGATGCTTACTAAATATGTTATAAAAAGATTGTTTACACAGGAAATCTATAGCAAAACTCCAAGGCTGACATATGCAAAAATATCAGTGGCTTCATAGATATGCAGCATAAAAGTTCTTCAGAATATATATTTCACACATTGTAGATTCATGCATTATATCAGCAAAATTTCAACCTTATATATTACACAGATAGAACCAGTGGCTTGTGCAAGTCTCAACACATCACTATTGGAGTGTGACCACTGATATGACATTAAAGGGCCCTTCATCAGGCAGGTTACAAATGACTCTGAACCTTCCATACACGCAAGTGCCATGCATTGCTGATAACGGCACAAGCACACTTTAGAGGGAGCTACTGCTGCACTGAATATGAGCTCTAATGTGCAAGCTGTGGCAGTAGCTATGCTATTTAAAAAAAAAATGCAGAGAAGGTTTCACTGTTGCAGAAATGCGCATACACCTCCTGTTTTAACCTGCCCACTTTCTTCACAGAGCAATAATGCAGTGCCCTGCGGCATCAACACCCTGAGATCTTACTGCTGCATGATTTGTCATGGCCCCTGCCACTGCACTGGCTTTGTAGCTACAGTTGATCCTGGATATATTGAACTCGAAAGCGATCGTGAAATAGTTAAATATATCAATAAACCGAAATACAAAATAAGCCTATTTGAAGCTTGTCTTAATACATGCCTCAGATTGTTTCCCTAGACCGTAACAAGTGCTAGCTTACTTATTTTCCCACATTATGCAAAAAGATAACGTGGAAATCATCACATTTCATTTCATCTGAAAGAAGTCTGTAAGCTTTGCTATCATCTTCATGTGGGCTTCTCAAGCCATTCTCAGTATTGTCTAGGCCTTCCAAATGGGCAAATCTAGCGCCTGCCATTGTGTCACAACAGCAAAGAATTACGGTGAACGTCGATGCAAGCTTCTAGCAGTGGTGTATACGTTCATCACAGTCCTCTTTATCACTGCTCGGGTCCGACCACTCAGTACCGGCAACGTCAGCCACGATCTCGGCATAAGTGCGGTCAGAAACAGCTCGTACGTCACCATTGGCGCTAATGAACTCATTTGCTGTAACCCCAAGATGTTGTCTGGCAGCACTGATAACGAAATTCGTTGAAGCATCCGATGCCGTTCATTGTCTGTGGCGAGGACCCACATTAACTCGTCACCTCACACCATAATGCGTGCTTATGGAAACAATCCTCAATGGCTGCTTCGCTTGGCTTATTACAAGCACCAGTTATCGTTTGTAGCACTCCAGTGGGCTCAGTTCAATTGGTTTAACTGCTGAACAGGTCTGTAGGAATGGAAACAAACGTGTGTGAGCCTTCAATGCGTGAAAGGGCCAAAACAAACATTAAGGGCCAATTAAGGTGATGCCAATGATCATGGCAGCAAAAGCATGGCCTTTGAGATCAGTGCAGCAAAAAAGGACGTCATGAAATTGCAACTCTCTGAAGCTATGCTTTTGCAGAATGGTGAGAGGACAACCATCGAAATGTGCACATCGTGTCGATGCAAGTCGATTCCCTGGTTCAGGCTATTGCTGGAGTTAGTTGCTTTGTATCCATCTCACTTGGTGCCTTTGCCTGTCAGCTTACTTCAAAAATGCTACTGCTGTGCGTTCTGACATAAAAATGGCACAGGAGGCAAGGTAGTGCACTCACAAGTGCTGTGCAGTTTGCCAAAGCAACACAATGGCATGGCATTTTCAACAGGTTCACGCGCAAAGAGGGATCACCACGCGTTAGAACATGGTCAAAATGTGATTAAAGAGGAACACATTTAAGAATTCGGTGCAGGAAATGTTCAATATATTGAATATGTCAGTCCGAGGCAGTTCGATATACATGTGCACCAGCCCTATACTTTTGCATTGGACTTCCAAGGGGATTTTTCAACTGTTTGATATAGTCAATAATTCGATAAATCTGAGTTAGATATATCGAGTATCGACTGTAGTATTCTTGCTTTTCCTTTCTCTGTCCTTCATGGTGTAGCTATAGAGGTTCAGCGGGCCACTGTATTACCACTCTGCAAAGAAAGCAGACCATGAAAAGTGTGGTTTACATGTAGAGCTGTGCAAATAGCACAATTTTGAGTGTAAAAGGAATTTGAACAATAACGTTCGAGTGCAAATCGAGTCGAATATTTTCTAAAATAATGTTTGAATATCTTTTTAATAATACTATGTTAAATGAAAGAGTATGCTGAATATACTGATAACCATGGGCGAAAAAAAACCGCACGTCCTAAAGAACAGTCGAAGAAAGAACTGTGTATGTGCATGAGTAAATTCGCCGCAGTATGCATATGTTAACTTCGCCGCAGAACGCGACTGTTAGCTTCACCCCAGTACACGAGTGCTAGCTTCCCTGCAGTAGGTGACTGTGAGCTTCGCTGCAGTACACAAGTGTTAAGTGGTGAAGCATACTACATGCAAGAATGGGCTACTTGTCTCCAGACGGCATATTTTGCCCCTGAATTGCAAAGTTAGAATAGTTTGAATTGTAAAATTTTAGTGCAAATGGAATGGCAAGCGCTATTCGAAATATGTCTGAAAATTCGAATAGTTGCATGCACTTAGTTACATACATACCTAGAATGGCCAAGCTTGCCTAAACTTCAATTTTCACTCAAGAGCTCATATTGAATGTAATAGTGCTTATCTGGCTGAAATTGCTTCTGGTTATTTGTCGCATGCTACATATCATAAGATTTGACTCTTCTGTGGTCGGACCTGAGAAAGCAGGCTTCTGGTTTGCTGAAAGCAGGAAACTCTTTTAGTCTTGTGAAGGCGTCCACACCTGTTTTCAAATATCTGCAAAACTTTCACATAGTGACTGCATTCGCAGCAAAAAAGAAGTAATTAAGAATAGCGGATTAGTGACATTGAGAAAAAATTTAAATATGCTTTGGTTATTGTAAGGTTAGCTTTATTGTATTTGTAGTATATACTGAATTTAGTACACGAGCTCTGCGGCTTGTAAATAAAACCACCTCAAACTTGCATAGTGATACATTTTTTAGACCACACTACGTGCTCTGCATACAGGTGTTAAATCTCTGCTCCGAAAAGGAGCAGGAGCATATTAGTGATCTGGCGAACGGGTCCACACAGTCCAACCCAGCCAAGGCCGAGACCCTAAAAGTAACTATCTTTGACTGTCATGGAAACAAATTGGATCTGTTGGTGATCTTGTAAATGACGTTTCTGCAATGTACATTTATAGAAAAAAATATTGGTGACATAACTTGCATGGTATCCAAAACAAGTCAGCATACCTTACAGAATTTTTCTCTCCTGATTTCTTTTATTTCTATGTTCTTGAATATTCATTTACTTGACCATTCATTTTGACTTCACAACTTCTGTTGCCTATTGCTGCTGCTTCAGATTAAATCTTCAGATATGAAAGGATTAGTTGTGGTGAGAAGTGCAAGTAACATTCTGCATTTCAAATTGTTTCGTCTGGCTTGCAAGCTTGTGAAAGGTAAAAGCATTGTATGTATCGCTACTCCTGGTTACGCTAAATTATCCTCTCCTTTTCTGCTTCTTTCTTTTTGTTCTTTCCTTTGGTTTACAGGAAGTGTCCATGGTTTGTGCTGGTAGAACTGGGTGCCTGCAAACTGACATTGAAAGTCACTTTGGCATGTTTGCCTGTTTGTTTGAATGTAGTTCTGCTCAGGTCGTGCTCAATTAAACATTTACAAACTCAGGTCAGGTTTATGTGCCACTTTTACACCAAATAGCTTTCCATGGCTCTTTTACTCATTTTTGTAGCAAGTGGTTGATGGTTGATGGATGGCAGTTTATAGCAGCTAAGTCCTTCAAAAAAGTATGCCATAATGGTTGAGCACTGGAATTGCAACCCTGATTTTCTCCCATCTCTCTCACTCACCATGATTGCTGAAGGAAATGAGGATTACAGTGGTATTTCATGCTGGTGCTCAATATAAAACAGGTGACAAACATGGCATGACATTGTGAAATATATGCCCTGCCACTGTGGTCTAGTGGCTATGGTACTCGGCTGCTGATCCGAGGGTCGCGGGATAGAATCTTGGCTGCGGCGGCTGCATTTTGATGGAGGCGAAATGTTGAGGCTCGTGTGCTGTACGATGTCAGTGCACGTTAAAGAACCCCAGGTGGTCAAAATTTCCGGAGCCCTCCACTACGGCATTTCTCATAATCAGAGCTGGTTTTGGGATGTTAAACCCCAGATAACAACATAACATTGTGAAATATATAAAATATAACATACAGGGTGTTTGAGCTAACTTGTGCCACTATTTAAAAAATTCCACATGCACATTACAGAGGTGCAACCAAGTTAGTACTATTAACTGTCATCTAGACCACCTGAGACTTTTTAAATGACCTCAGGTAATTAGGTAATGTTAATTAACTAGCCAGCATTTAAAAGATTGCTTTAAGTGCGATATGTTCAATGGTGAAGTTGGAAAATGCATTATTTAGTGTCCATATAATCTATTTTCGTTAAGAAATGTAATGGTTTTAATTTTTCTGGGCTTCAAAAAAAGTGCGCGAGGTTTGAAGAAGTGCCATGTGTCTAGCACTTCCACACAGTACGATCAGCGCCCTAAAATGAGCTAAGAACGAATCATCGATGATGCATGCACATCGCAGACATGGACAGGATGAAACGTGCAAACAGGTCTGTCTGCGTCCATCACCTATGGTTCGTGCTTTTCAACTTAACCACTGAACTTATGCAGCCATTTAAAATTTGTCTAAATAATTGATGTTAATTGCTTGAGTCCATTTTAAAAAATCGTCTCAAGTGGTCTAGTTGACATTTAACAATACTAAGCTGGTTGCATTTCTCTAACGCGCACATGGATTTTTTAAACGTGTGGCACAAGTTAGCTCATTCATATAGTAACGTGAACACATCAAAATCTCGATGCAATCTGACTGAGCACCTGAAGGTTAAACTTGTCATCTGAAAATTGTGTTATCCAAAGTAAGCTCTAAAAAGTACAAAAATAGGTATACTCTGATAAAGTCAATAGTAAAAGTAGTTCATGTTGTGCTGTGCACTGTTTCATACAATACATTATGAGGAGCAGCATTACTCAAGGCAACATGAACCACAGTCAGTACACTTTTATTCAGTCGTGTTGTAATAACTTGCCAGTTTATGCTGGACCTTCTTTTCAATGTGTGTAAAAAGTTCTTATGGAAGGTATTTGATGAATATGCTGCTTCCTTACTTGAACGTATTCTTGTAGAAATGTTCAGCTATATCTTCACATCAATGATCATTGTTACTTGTTTCTGCACGTAATTATCATTAATGTTAGTGGCGTGCAAATGTTCAATTTTGAATATTTTTCTAATAGTGTTTGCTGTTCGATTCAAACCCCACTTTTACTATTCAAATATTGTAATTAAGGGGGAAAATATGCTATGTCCTGTGATAAGTGGCCATTCCCTCATGCGCTATGTTTCACTGCAAAACGCTTCTTTACTGCGGCAAAGCTAGCACCTGTGTACAGTGGCAATGCAAACACTTGTGTATTGCGGCAAAGTGAACTCATGCATCTGCATAGTTCTCCATTGGATTGTTATTTAGGAATGGATCCGCTTTTTTTTTTCTTTTTGCTCATGTTTGTCAGTACATCTTGTTTGTAATTTAACATGCAATTATTTGAGAAATATTCTAACGTACTAAAAAAAATTGATTCAATTTGCACTCAAAATCTTGCTGTTAGCACAGCTCCAATTAGTAGAATATCGATCTTTAGTTTACTCTTCTTGCTTCTAGCTAATTAGATGTAATGGTAGATCTCTAGTGAGTTATGGATATTTTTGCATGCTGATTATTCTAGCAGTTGTAGAAAGTGAGCAGTTTTTTTATTACTAGTTCAAGCTATGTATGAGCTTGTGTAACATACTTACAAGTGGAAAAGCAGGTGGAAAGTTGTATAGGAAACCCAGTGTCCGATTGGCATTGTGTGTTTTCTGTAGACTTGCATCACGACTTAACACATAGGGCGGGTATGATTTCCAATTTATTTGTGCCTTCAATTAATGTATTGGCAGGTATAAAAAACAGTTGGTTTTTTTTTTTACAGTGCCAGAAAGTGTAATCCAATTTTAAATAAAGTTTGAGTGTGTTCACAGTTCGTATTTAACATGGTAGCACTAGATTACTTTTGATATCTGTATTGTTCTAAAGTTATCTCTGCTTCCTGTCAGGAAGAATTATAGAGCAAATCTTTCATTTTGCAGGCCTCTCAAAGTCCTCAACTCTCCCTGCTAAATCAAGCTTCCGACGAGGCTCACAGCCACCACCACCTCCCCCTGTACGACGGACTCCTTCAATAACGAGCACTCAGGGTTGTTCACCTTCATCTCCAAGCTTGCAACACACTCAAGAGCAAGCTACTGTGGACCGTAGTGGCCAATCTGTCAGTGATAATGACGACAGCTCTACAAGCAGGGCTAAGTTAATACAAGCACTCAATGCCCGTTTCTCAAAACCAAGCCCTCTAGAACAGGCCGGTCTCAGATTCTCACTTCCATCAAGTCACAGTGAAGATGGCTGTGGCCTTCCACTACCAGATCCACCAGATATGTCAAATTTTGATCCGGAGAATGATTCAAAGCCTTTTCCAGCTCCACCACCATTCCTTGAATCGTTGGACAATGAACTCTCACTTGATGCAGAAAGTGAAACTGCGTGTGTTTTTAGAAAGCAAGCACAACATGAAAAAAAGCTCCTGCGTGCTCACACAATTGGACACAGTGAACGTGATGCTCTTATTCAAAGTCTTAATGCTAAATTCTCAACATCTGAAGTGACATCTGTTTGTGAAACAAAGGCAGCTGTCCGTAAAAGTTCCCTTAGTGAACCATCATCTGTGGCCTGTGCTAGGCAGAGTGCAGGTGCTGCAATGAAAACTGGAAAGGTGCCTCCAGAGATGGATTTCTTTCGAGCAAACTTAGAGCAGACACTTCTCAAGCGCGAGCTCAGGAGAGATCCACGAAACAGTGTTGCTGGTGGAACAACTGATTCTTCAGCAGAAAACCGCCGGAGCAGATCTGTGGGGCCAGTGCCATCTGGTGAGAAGAAAAACAACTCGGCAGAACGAAGACAGTTTCTTAGCAGCTTGAATGCTCGTCTCGCAGAGCAGCGAAGAGCATCACTGCAACCAGCTCCACAAGCTCCATCTCCAAAGCAGGCATCACAGTACATGCAGCAGATGACATCCTTCTCTACAGGGCAGACAACAGTTCCAGCACCAGTACAATATGTGCATTCAGCAGCACCTGCCCAGATTCATAACATGCAAGCAGCTCAGTCCATTGCTGGCATGCTTCCCCAGACATCAATTGGAACAGCACGCCGTGGCTCCTTGCAGCCGGACGTTGAGTTTGGTTCAAGACAAAGTGGTGGCCGAGCCGCTCGAGTTCAGAGCTGGCTAGCAGCTCGTGGTTCTGTTGATCTGACTGCATGCAGAGAGTCGCTTATGGATCAGATTCGGCAGGGTACAGTGCTTAAACGAGTTGCATCTCAGAGTGATCGCTCAACACCACTTTTGCTGTGACGTTACCTTGTGGTTTTCATTTGGCACATATGATGAAGAGGACACTGCGACTTTGTGACAAAGACATCGAGAAAGATTGAAGCAGGTTGGAGTGCTTGGGTGCCTTCTGTGCTGCTGTAGCTGCTGTGTATCTCTATGTTTCATTCCTTGGTTTCAAGCTTTGTTGGCATCTTCAGGTATGCTGAATCACAATACTGAGGGTGTTGAATATGTGTATTATTTATTTGCTTGAGAAGAAATATTTTCTTGTTTGTTCAGAATGTGACATGTGCCACTTAGCTTACATAACTAATTCTAAGGGCTACCTGCTTAGCAGCCGTTAACCCACATGTCATGGTCATTGCTATATTTTCTTTACATCTAGGTCATTGTAAATCTTCCACATATCGTGGTATGTTTTGTTGCTTGGCTTTTCTTTTTTCTTTTTGGTGAAGAGCACATGTTATTAAGTGCAATGGGAGAGTTCATATCACTAAATTTTCTGTTGGTGAGGCATGGACATTTTGCGTCGCTTGCAAGTAATTTTGGAATTTAACTCTTCCATCACTGTCATGCTTGTCTTGTGCTTGGAGAGAGCTTTATTCATTGCCAGCTCTTTGTTACCTGACCAAATTTTTCTTTAGAATGCAATCTCTTTTTTTTTTATGACACCTTAGTCCACCAAATGATAATAATAAATGAATTTGACGTTTGTCAATATATTAGCTATTTTTAGCAACAGAGTTTTATTGAAGCTCCATTCACACTAGTCTTTTACTGCACATTGAATTTGGTGTAGGATTTTCACTATGGAGAAATTTATTTCAGTATGTTGAATTTTTCTTGCTGGGTTGTATACAACATTACTGGTGGCTTGAAGAAACATGCTAACAGCATGTGGGCGTTAAATTTGTTACTACCATTATGACATGCCAAGGTCATTGCTTCTTGCATTAATTTGGTTCTGATGAGGGGTATTTGAATATTAAAAATTTCAGGCATTAATTGCTTCTTGCATTAATTTGGTTCTGATGAGGGGTATTTGAATATTAAAAATTTCAGGCATTAATTGAATAATCACTGCTGTCATATCATTTCATTTGAGAATTTGCTGTTGAAAGTTCTCAAATATATATTCATGTCCTTAGGTTATTCCAGAGAGAATGATACCTAATTAGAATCGCGAGTGATAAACAGTGGCTTTTTACCACTACAGCTGTAGTTGCGTACAGTCAATAATTTCTCAAGGAATGCAAGGGGCACATAAGCAATGCTCAGCAATTTCCATTCATTCATATATAGTCTATACACAAATTTCTTAGGACGTATAATTTGACTACTCTACGCAACACTCCTGTTTTATAAGAATAGGGGAATAGTAAACATATCAAGCCACATTTTTCTGTTTGTTTATTCAGTGGTCATTTTTTATTAATGAGGCTGTGTAAATAGCAAAATTTTGAATGTGAAGTAAATTTGAATATTGATGTTTGAGTGCCAATGGAATATTTCTTTATTAATTTCTCAATATTTTTTATTTGTGCTATGTTCATTTACAGAGAAATGTACTGCTAAACATGACAAAAAAAATTAGTGCATGAATAGTGTGCTCCCATGATGTTAACAGTCTTAGAAAATGAACAGTCAAGTCCTAAAGAATAGTCCAACAGAAAACTGCGTATGCATGAATTTACTTTGCTGCAGTACACGAGGGTTATATGGCGAAGCATACTACCTGCATTAAAGGGTTACTTGTCGCAAGACATAACATATTTTGGCTCTTAATTACAAACCTTTAATAGTTTGAATAGTCAGAATTAGGTGTAAACCAAATTGAATAGCAAATTCTATCCGAAAACTATTCGAAAGCTCGAATTTTCATACACCATACTGATTATGTGACTTGTGGTAAACATCTTAAAATTAAGTTTTGGCTGTTTACTTATTGTGTAGGAATTAATGTCAAATAATTTTACATATCTTCAACTGTTAGGGCGTACTAGTGCTGCTAAATGTTTTTAACAAAATGTTGAAAATATTATGTGTATTTTAAAGAATATATTTGTAGATTTAACCCATTTTCTAAATTAAAAAGAGTGAGTTGACATTGTTTCTTTAGTGTCATGTAGAAAGCAGGGTTGTTAACCTCGCTGAGAATACCCGTGATGGTTTTCATCATGTAGATACACTGAATCAAGCACGCTGAATTTGTCATACCTGAAGGTTACATCTTGTGCCCTCCTCGTATTTGCTAGCCCAAATGAAAGTTTATTTTGCTCTCTTGCTCCACAGAAAAAAAAATCTCCGCCCTTGATTTAGTTTATTTGCATGAGAAGTATTGCGTGGGAAAGTTTCCCATAGTGCATGCACATCTCTTTTTAGTGGCTGTGGTAACAAGAAGCTGAAGCTCTCTTCCATCACTAGAAAGAGCATTGACAAGTTTCGTGACCTGCCAGGCGTGTGTGTTTGTTAGACCGATGTTTACTGATCATACTTGAGGTATGGTATGTATTATTTAGAGAAGGGATATCAAGTTGTGTTTTGTTTAAAAATGAGGCAGGTGGAGTGAGTCTGAGTTAACCAAAGAATGCTCCCTTGGATCCTATATATGAATAGCAGTCAGTAAAGCACGTGGCTGCTGTCCAGATGAAAGTAATGCTTTACCATGCTAAGACATCTGTTAGGAAGACAGTCTGAATTGAAATATTAATGATGCATAACATGGGGGCCTTTATGCTTAAGTAACAATATACTAAGCTTCGTTCTTCTGAAGTGTCTAGTTACTGTTCAAATGTGGCAGAGATTTTTTTATTCGCCGACCGCTTTTTTACCATCTGTTTCACGTTACCCAGAAGCTAAATGTCTGGTATCCTGATAGTTTTTCGAGTGACGAATGTATGACATGTGGCTTTTGTTAGGTGTTTATTGGTGAAGTGTTGGCCTCTCCTTTTCTTGTGTGTTTTTAGAGTATTTTTGTTTGTTTATTTTAAATCTGTCATATTCATAGAGAATTGACCATTCATGGTTTTCACGTGTTGTTTGCAAAGTATTGCAAGCAGACAAGCAAACTTTTTGATTAGAGCCCTGTGAATATAGCTTCTTTTCTTTTTCATTGTTGTAGCCAAAATAATATATGCAAATGCTGAGAGTTTTGGAAGTTTTTAAGGTGGAAACAGTCATGTAAATGTAGCACTTAGTCACGAGCTCTTAAACATTTTGGATAGATACAATATAAGTTATTACTGGTTTAAGAACTTAAGCTGTGGCCACAGCATGGAATTGACATATGTATATGAAAAGATTGTTCTCTACTCACTCGACAAACCACCTGCTTTAATGCATTTCAGTTCAGGATGGTTATGTTGGGCTTCTCTTACATCAATTAATTTACATTGCTTATACACCAGCATATTTATTATGTACTAGTTCATGTAAGGAATAAATACATTGCTGGCAGGAGAGGTTTTTAAATTTTCTCCAAAATAGAAATCATTTTTTTCAGAAATAGCATGTCTGCTTTATCAGTGTGGGGATAGATTCCCGAATAAACAAGAACCTTTTTTCTCTGCATTCTTTTTATTTTGTGAAATTTAGTTAAAGTTAGTAAAGTACATAGAAAAATATTTTAGAAGCTGTGCTTGGCGTGCTTGAAAGTGTCACTTTAGCTTTCGTTTTAAATGTTAAATTTATGTGCCCAGTGGAAGTACAACAACTTCAAGCTATGGCATTTTAATTTATTTTATCTGTAGTGTTTCTTTTTGTTTGGTATCTTATCTAGCACATAGTCATTTTTGTGTAGTTGCCGGTTTTCCAACGTGTGCTAACAGGTGAGGTTTCCGGAAACTTTTTTTTTTCTCATTCGCCTTGGTATCCACATGATGGGGAAGTGGTATACTTAAGCCATATATGTTTGCCAACACTTTCATTTGCCTTGACATGTGGTTTGTACCAGTAAATAGTTTGTTACTGCTCTTGCTTCTCAGGACAAGCTAATAACCGGTGCTCGGTGCCATTCTTTTACTTCATTTCGTGTAGAACTAGCCATCGGGATACTACTGTGCTTGTGTAGTTTCTCAGTGATTGTAGTGCATTACAACATTTATGTAGCACTCTTTTTTGTTGATTCCTGGAAGTGCATTTGCTCAGTAAAATTTGTACTCGTGGCCGGTTGTCATTCGAGTGCTACTTTTTGTGTAAATTGTGTCAAAGGTATTTATGGCTTTTTTTTTTTTTGGAAGCTAATGCTAGATTATGAAAAGTAAATACCTCCCAACCACCTGTTGCCCCACTATCGCTCATAGTGATTTCCTTTCATTGTGTGTGTCATGTGAAAACCACTTTTGTCATAGCTCCCTGTATCCCACCTAGCCTGTAACCCTCAGCATGTGTACCTGTTTCACCACTGCTGTTCCCTGTTGCATTGAATAGAGGGCACTGAACAGCAGCTTATATGCATCTTTGTCAGGTTTAATTAATGAAATAATGCAAAAACGAGCCTGCGCGCTCTTTTTCTGTCCAGTCGCTGAAGTGTAACCGTCCAGCTTGTGTGTTTACCAAGCGTGAAACACATATCTTCAGTTCATGTGCCATTTATAGCTGGCTACTCTTGTGAGATTGCACTGCCTGGACATCTTGAACTGCTCTTGAGGTATCCGTGTCTTTTGTGGCATTCCTATCGTCTGTCTGTCTCGCTTGCTCAGGCTCCTTGAACAGCCCTTCAGTTTATCTTTGTGCTTTACAGTGGGCTACATTGCCCTCTTAAGATTTCATCACTGTTTGTTTGGCTTGTGAAACTGACAGTGGTTGACATGGGTAGATTGAGAGCTTTTTAGTATTGACTAGCTTATTTAAATTGGTCAGATCAGTCCTGCAGTAAGTTTTGGGTCTCGTGCTAAAACATGACACAAGGTGTAAAAAAAGACTTGTTTGGTTTTACACCCCACATATGGCACAAGTGAGCATATTTTTATCTCTGTAGATGGTTGTCTACAAACAAGCACTTTTCTTAATGCTCATTTGATGCATAGACAATATTCTTTTTTCTAAATACAGAGTTTCTTTAATATTTTTTTAATAATTTGGTGTCGCATGTGT
This sequence comes from Hyalomma asiaticum, assembly GCA_013339685.2. Taxonomy (NCBI): domain Eukaryota; kingdom Metazoa; phylum Arthropoda; class Arachnida; order Ixodida; family Ixodidae; genus Hyalomma; species Hyalomma asiaticum. The sequence continues at coordinate 257,474,456 of CM023481.1, forward strand.
GAGAGAGCATCTGCGCTAGTCATTGTGCTGTGTACTGTAATAGTAAGAGAAAAACAAGTCATTCATGATGACTGCATGAGGATATAGTTTGTTTATATCAAGTTACAGCAGGAGTTTCCATTCATTCATATATATATATATATATATATATATATATATATATATATATATATATATATATATATATATATATATATATATATATGGTGTAAACTTTGGGTTTCAGTGAGCTTTTCAAATGGAGCAGAGCACTATCTAGGAAAGTTAAAAGCAGCGCAGCTCACTTGTCATTTGAGTTTACTAGTATGTGATGAATAAGTATTGATTATAAAGCCATGCAGTTACAAGCATGTTGACTTTGGTTTTTAACTATAAATAGAAGATAGGTACTCATCAGGAGCTTGGCCATTATTTATTTTCATGAATATGTAGCCACAAGAAGTAATAGTCTTTCAGGTACTGCTCACTGAAGGTGGAAAACACAATTACTCTGCAAAATGATCGTGTTGTGTGCTTAAGAAGATATTTTATTTTGATTTCAAGCATTCACATAAGTATAAAATACAAACTGTGAAGGCCTTAATCTTTAATCAAGTGTTGCGCTACTGTAGACATGCATTCCTGCTTGTGGGAATGCGTTTTGTTAATTCAGTTTTCAGAATTTTAACTTTTCTTTTGCCCAATTGAAGGTTAACCCATAAAGTCAAACTCTGACAATTTTTGATGATGGCAAGGTAATGGTGGTTCTATGTTCTTGAGACACTGCTGCCATGCGCGTGATGGTAAAAATGCTTTGCAAATTTCTTAACAATCTTTAGTAAGCAAAAAGTCAAAAACCAAAACTCAGCAGGATCTCTTCATTGTACACACAGAACATGAATACCAGCTACAACAAGGTGTAATGTCACCCACTAGCTCACAAACGTTGCATTTTTCGGTGCTCATATTCATAGCTGTGCATCACGCACAATGTAGCCAAGCCAGCAGGGCAGTCCAGGATAATCAATTAATTTCATTTGTTAAAAACTGAACATTTCTCAAGCCTGTTATTTTTCATAAATTAGGCGAGCATGCCCCGTTTGGTTTCGTTGAGATTCACTGACCATGGAAAATCACCAGAGTTTGGCTTTAACGTAATAAACACAGCTGCCAGTTATAAGCAGCATTTGGTGTTCATGTAAGCCTTGTAAACTTGGCTGTGAGTGGGTTTTTGTCTCTCACATTTAGATTTGTTGTTTAGCACTATTTTTTGGTTCTTTTCATGAACTATGTTACTGAATGCTTTGAAAGAAATGTCAAGCTTCATGGAGATTATCGGCCTACACAGACAATATCATTCAAAGCAATATTGCATAGTACTGTCTGCAACACTTGTATTGACTTGGAAATTGTTTATCCCAAAAAAAGTTTGAAATGTCTTCACGAAAGCTAGAATTATAATGGGCAAAAATAGCTTGATACTTTTATTGTTTAGAATTGCGTTCCTTTTGTTTTGGCAGATGCGCATATCTCTTCTGACCATGTGCACACATCTTAGGGCAGTTTTCTTTGACTGGTACAATCTTGAGGGATTGGTTTTCATTTTTGTGTCAGGTGAGCCTGTGTGTGTTACATGAAAAGGAATGAATGGTTCCACTTTAGAAGCTATTGATGTAGTTTGACATGCGACTGACACAACGATCTCTGCATGCCTTTTGGCTCTTGCCAGGTCTTCCGTGGCAGCCAGATTGTCAATATAGTGGCTTTATCTTGCATGGGACACTAGCAGGTGTGCGACTAGCAGTCTTCCTCTGCTTGCTGCAGTTATGCCTTTATGCTAACCACAGGTGCAAATGCCTGAGGCCTCACCTCATAACGCTCGAGCGTTTTGTGGGGTCTCTTGTTAGGGTAGGCTGCATAAGTGCATCTTTATACGTGTCACCTATTTATGGGATGGTAGGCATGTACAGAAGTCATTATTGAACCACAGCTAACATAAAAATGCTGTCCTGAAATAAGCAATTAGTCACATAAACCTGCGTAATTTTCCCAAATACTGCCTCTTTCAAGACATGAAGTGTAGTATACTAAAGGACTTGTACTGGTGCGCACTACGTGGAAGTGTGAGAAGCAGTAGTGCTGCTTAGTCAGTGCTTGATCAAAGCTGGTGTTGTCCCTGACATCTCTTCTGCTTATTTTTAAAGTGACAGATTTTGCTTGTAGTTGACTTGTCATGCTTTGCTGCATGTGATTCACTTCCATTATCCTAATAAACAGCTGTGCATTTGTTTTCAACAAGACAATTCATTGTCCAGCATGTGAATTTTCGAGCTTAATTGAGCACCAGGAAATATTCATCTGTAGGCCAATTCCATATTAGTCTGTCGCTTTTGGTGCTGACCATCACAGCAGAGGTCTGAAAGTCATTTTAAATCTATTACAGTACTGGTATAGGTAATTTGACTGCTGTATGTATATACCTGGCTGCGTATGTGCTACATTTCTGACTTCAGAAGCCATATACAGAACAGTTGCGATGTGGTTTGTCCCAAGGCCTGCAAAAGATGGGCAGTTTGAAGTTCGCTAGTTCTTATTGAGTTCCTACATATATTTATTATTCTTTCCCATTTCCCATCTCCTTGTATTGGATATCTAGACTTACCTAGGCAACCTGCACACTGGGTTAGGGACAATCGCTCATCATTCCGTCTTTTTCATGTGCCATTTGGAACTGAAAATTTCTAACTGCTCTTGATGCTGCACGTGAAGTGTGCTGGTGAGTGGATGATTGCATGTGGACATTCAAGTGTATGCTAGCTCAGCAAAGTAGAGAAGCATACAGCAAATAACACCCAAGCAGCTGTTATGAACAGTGATTTCACCAAAAGTTGTTTTGCTATTTTCTGCTCATGTACTTGAGGCTGTTTCATAACGCATTCACTCCAAACAACTTAAATGACTGAGGCACTGGCTGTGGCACTTTTTATGTGGCTGCTAGCATGCAGCACAGTCCTGGTGTGCCTGAGGGGAGTTAATGGAGAGTTATGTGTGGCATTCAGCCCCATATAAAGCACCAGTGGTCGCCTCACTAACATAGTTTGCAGGTTATTTGCTTGGAACAAACTGAAAAGGGTACATGCATAGACACATTTTTTCCCCCAGTCTATATCGTTGCTGGCCCAAAAAGCTCGTGCACCAAGATGCTTTAATTATGTGTATGTTATATGTAGCAGAATGTTTATTTTGTGTGATGTGACTAAATGGGGGGGGGGAGCTTCGTTTTATACATTTTAGCATTGTCACATTGACTGTTAATTTGGACTGGGGAAGCAAACAGGACTGTCAAGAAGTCTGCACTACTTATTTATAATTGCTCTTTGAACAGTGTGAGCACGTGGGCCTTGCTTGTTGTGACGTGTCCAGCGTCCTGTAAAGGGCTAAACTGGTAAAGCTTGTGCTAGATCAGTGCCATCCTTTGTGACCACTGTGCTGGCTGACCTTTTGTTTGACAAGCCTGCATGCCAAAATGCAGGCTCAGGTTGCTCAAAGGCTTCATTGTAGCTGTGAATGAAAAAGCAAAAAATTTCCACTTTCTTCATACTTCAATTTTTTTTAATGATATGGGGCATTGAAAGTACAACACACTCATGCCTGACATATCAAAACATATAATGCTAACACCGTCCCTATAACAAAGTTATCAGTCCGTGCACTGGCTGCCCTACTTCGTGTTTCACCACCTTAGGGCATAAAGTAGACCGGTGTTGAGCACTTTGCATGTTGCATAGACTATTGCATCTGTGGACTAGGGCCCATGTTATGTCTCATTAAAACCTGTAATGCCTACCGTTTTGTAAAGTAGAATCTCAAAATGAGAGGAACTTTACAATAACATATTGGCACCATAGTATTTCTTTTCCTTCATTGTCGTGCCGTCAGGATGCAGTGAGTGTCTAAAGAAGCCACAAAGGGAACTCCAAATTAGAACCACTAAAGAGATCATTCATACGGTGGTCAGCTACAGTAGTCGCGATTCGCTCTTGCATCAGAGCATGTGGGTCGACCACTGGACGCGTCTGTGCACAAGGTTTTTATGTTCATAAAGGCCTCCCGTGTAGTCCCCCCCCCCCCCCCCCTTCCTATTTACTGCTGTGTGCTGCACCGATTTTAGTTGGCCTTGAAACACCACCATCACAGCTCATGTGTGGGTCTTGGTGTGCATAAATTTCATACTCTTCCTGCTGTGTTATTAGAGCCAGGGGTTTGTAAACGATCTACTGCTGGCCGTTGTAGTCCCGTGGTTGTTCGGTATACAGTGGATTTTGTAGCAGGCAGAGCCTTCTGATGAGGGTTCTTGGAAACAATAAAGTGATCTTTCTTTTTAAGCATCTGTTCTGCGTATTTTGTGTGTGTGTGTGTGTGTGTGTGTCTGTGTGCAGTGTGTATCGTCAGGTTACGCACGCGCTCCGTGATTAACCCCTTTTGAGTACTGTTTAGTGTAACACGTGTGTGTTAAAGGAGTACTGACACGAATTTTGACATTCTCGTATTGTTGCTGTAAGTGAAAGCACTGGCGTGGAGAACCCCAAAAAGAGTATCATGGTGCCTCGCAACGCAGTGAATGTATTTTTAATACGGCTCCCTTAAAAGCCCACTTGCGGTTTCGATATCGAGGGGGCGGTTTCCTAGTGACGTGTCAACAGAGTCGGACGTACGTCTAAGTCACGTAGGGACAGCAATTCGTGATAGCGTCGCTGCAACTCTGTCTTCTGTAGTTATCATGTGGGGCAGGCAAACAACAACTTCACGATCGTCCAGCGACTTCAGCGATTTTTGACAGACTGTGTTCATACGCCATCACAATGTCCATTACGCTGGGACTGGCTTGCAGTGCTGTTCGACGAAAACTTCAAAACCAAACTAAAACATTTTGTACGAGTTTCCTAGCTTCCTCGTGCGGAGGGCATTAACAATACATGACTACAAAACGAAAAATGTATATTTTGCACCACCGCAAAATCGTGTCAGTACTCCTTTAATCTGTCAGTCAACCAAAGCTATACCTGTAGTCGACCATGAATAAAACATTTCTCGTTCTTGTTGCTTCCATGCTGCGTGCCCGTCACTGCGCAACGTGTCAGAAGTGGGATCGGTATGCGCAAGCAGTAACGTATCGTAAGAAGGGGCACAACAGTGTACCGACGAAATGGATTTAGTGAAACCGCCGCCGCCGCTGATACTGACATGCTATGTTATGTGGGGTTTAACGTTCCAAAACCAGCTCTGATTATGAGAGACGCCGTAGTGAAGGGCTCCGGAAATTTTTTTTGACTACCTGGGGTTCTTTAAGGTGCACTGACATCGCACAGCACACGGGCCTCAACATTTCGCCTCCATCGGAATGCAGCCGCCGCAGCCGGGATTCGATCCCGCGACCCTCGGATCAGCAGCCCAGTACCATAGCCACTAGACCACAGTGGCGGGGCCGATACTGACAGGGAATACCGCGAAGAATTGGGCCCTGTTCAAGCACAGAGTCGAGCTGTTCCTGCAAGCAATGCAGACTGCAAAAGAGCCAAGGTCGGAGGCAGCCAAGACTGCGCTGCTGCTCACCATCGCCGGTGAGGACGCCCTTAGAGGTATTCAGCAATTTTTCATTTTCGGAGAAGGAAAGCAAAGAGGATTATGGAACAGTGACGAAAAAGTTCGAAGAATACTGTCGACAACAGCATAATGAGGTGCACGAGCGGTGTGTCTTCTCCGCGTAAGGTCTCAAGCGGAGAGCCATTTGAAAATTTGTCTCGAGACCTGAGGAAACTAGCCCAAAGTTGTAATTTCGGAGACCTTACTGATTCTATGGTCAGGGACCAGATTTTTTTCGGTACCATTGATCCGGAATTGCGGAAGAAAATGTTGAAAGTAAAGGACCTTACATTATACGCAAAGCCGAAGAAATCTGTAAGGCGGAGGAAGTATGTGCCGAGCAAAACATTGCAGGGGATCAAGTGGAACAACGAGTGGCGCCAATCGAAATGCACCAGCATTCAAAATGTTCAGCGTGCGAAGAACATCCCCCAAACTCGGGCAAAGTCACGCTCAACCTGAAACTGAAGTAGCGCAGATCAAAACACGGAGGCGATTCAAATGTTCAATTTTCAAGGTGCAACCGCATCCACGAACGTGGCAGGTGCTCAGCGTTCGGGAAAACATGTTTCTCGTGCCGTGGCGCTAACCACTTTTCTACTTAATTGTTGTAGCAAGGGTCCTCAAGTAAGCGCTGTGCATGACGAGCACGACGATTTTTAAGTCCTCGATGTTGGCGTGGGCAACAAAGCTGAATGGATTATAATTAACGCCAAAGTCGGGCCCCCAACTGGTGTCTCTGAAAGTAGACACAGGCTCCCAAGCCAACTTGCTGCCTCACACCGTTTTTGAAAGGCTCAAGGCCAAAAAGACATGTTTTAGGGCAAGGCTACCTATTCTGCGCTCATACAGTGGCAACGTCATCAAGCGCATGTCGGAGTAGCGACACTACCAGTGGCTGTGAACAAACGGAGCGAGTGCTTCGACTTTTTTATTGTTGAGCAACCAGGCCATCTTGGGCCGGCCTGTTAGCAAGCGAGGCTTTGGGGCTGGTGTCGCGTACTGTGGGTTCTGTTCACATAAGCAGTACTGACCAAATTGTAAAGGAGTTCCCAGAGTTGTTTCAGGGTGTCAGCTGCCTTGCCCGCCCGATCATTATATTGCACTCTAGCTCGGTAGAATCGTGCAGCACCAGCTGTGCCCACATTTGGGACAATCTGGTTGTAATGGCAAGTGCACCATTTGACCCTATTGGAATACAACCAATTGGTTATGGGTTACTGCACCATAAGAACCAATTGGACTAGAACATATTGGCCTAACTGGCATACAGTCAATTGGTCCAATTGGCCAAATGCTATACATTTCACAATTAGGACCACGTGGCAATTTCCCAATTGTTCCAATAGTTTTTTTTTTTTTTCGACTGGGGTACCACATGGTCCTGCAGAAGGCTCAGCCGATTCGACGGGTGAGCCGCTCCGAGAAGATCTTCTGTTGGACCGCATGGAACGCGCAGGCATCATCGTCAAAGTCAGCTAGCCAAGGACGGGCACATTCGTCGCTTATGATGCGGTGCTTGGCCAGAGGGGTCTGACGGAGCCTCGATGATGACGAGAAGCAGTCCTTGTATTGCTGGAGTAATTAGGCCTTGAACTTTTCTTATTGTTGCCTGGAAAGACCTTAATTGACGTCGAAAGCGGGTGCGGACACTGCAGTCGTTGTTGCGGGTCCCTGAGAATCCATCAGGGCGAAGGCATTGCTTACTGCCACAAATTCATCTATGTGCGCGACAATCGTACCCCTTCAGGTGCCAGTATTCGTTGCTGAAGTTTGTCACCATTACCTTGGCCTCACCGCTGTGAAGCATGGCTGTGCCTCTTGCGACGCATATCTGACGGTTTAGGTGGTCGCCCTCGATGTTCGCCTTATCGCGTTGTAAGTCGGTAGGTGATCTGGTGCCGACAAAAATGATGACGCTGGACAGCAGCGGAACGGTTACCTGGGGGGCGATTGGAGATGGTATTTTTGCGAAAGTGTTCGGAATCGCCGCACGCGATTGGCCAGCGCTGCTCCGGTGTCGTCATCCGCGGGGCGTGCCCACGGAACACCTACCTACAACCAAATTAGAGAAGAGAAACTGTACCTTTGACAGTGCAACGAAAAATAAGGGTAGCGGCGGCCTAAACTAAAATATAAAGTCAAAAGATGGTGCTGCATGTACTATCATCATCATTGTTTAGATGTAATATGGCCGCTTTGTTTCTGGCGCCTACGCCTTTTGGCCTTATAGACATATTCCATGTTGGTAAACAGTGGTAGGCACCGGCGATATAACCAGGGCTTGTGTCGACGTCGCGGAGCGGAGGCCCCGCCCACCGCTTGCCGCGGCCCCGCACGGTCGCGCCACCGCCGCCGGTGAAGCGCGTGCGAAAGCTGCCTCCGAGCACGGGGCGTCGGAGCGCCGACGGGTGTTTACAACAGTTTTCGAGGGGCAGCCGCGTGAGATGAAGTCGCGTTAGCTCTGTAGGAAGCATTCGATGAATGTAGAAAAGAATGTGCTGACGACCAGCTATGACAAGATGTGAGAAATTGATTGAAAGGATAAGCACCTTGCAACATGATGCGAACGATCGCGAGCTATCATGTCGGCATCGCTTCATGCGTATGCTTTAATTCGGTAACTAGCGCAAGGATGAACCACTTGCAACAGTGAGACTTGTTTAAATACGACTTGAAGATGCCTCAGCTAAAATACTGTTTCGGACTAAAGCCTCTAATCCCTACACGAAATCCTTGCGCAAAAACAAATGTAACTCAAGCATGCGATATTGGTGACGCTAGAACCTATGTAAATACGGCTGTGATAACGCACACACACAAAAATGCAATGACGCGCCAAGGACAAGGCTCTCAAATAACTGACAGCAAGGCGCATAACCGCGGCTTGCGGCTCTGCCCATACGCTGAGTTCCGATCGTGACGGCGTGAAGTCCTGTGACGACGCGGCACATTTCAAGCGTGTAGTTCATTCGAGCAGTCTGACAATCGAAAAAAAAAATTAAAGCGCATCGTAACCACTACAGCATTGCCAAAGACACTTCTCGTGTGTATGCTATCGCAGCCACAAGCAATTTGCAAAAGCGTCGCTGTAATCGGCCTTTCGCTCACGGCTACGTGAATTAAGCTCTTATATATTTTTTCATTTGAGTGATTGAAATTCGTATGACGTATGTATAGCTTCCCCACTTCAATAATACACGGCGACCGCGATTACTTCTACACATCGAGCTAAGCTAACGTCGTGCGCGCTTTGCGGTAAGCGTCATCGCTCTGTGTCCGCACTTTGTTTATGCCAAGAAATTTGGTGTCGAGCATTACACTTGCCAAACTTGTGACAATGCTATTTCTCTCAAATGAAACAAGCCGCACTAATGCCAAATAATTACCCATACGCTTAACCGTGACGAAAATGTTTGGCGCATAACCGATGCGCCAAACAACCGGCATTACAGGTTCGTCCCTTTCCTTAAGACAGACATAAGCAGGAAACCGATAAAAACCTATCGCACATATCTTGTGCGTTGCTGAGCAACCAACCCACGGCGCAGGTCATCGGTAAACACTTTTTTCTTCATTTCACGGCGGTGAGAAGCGCACGCACCAGCGAAAACACAGCGGCTGTTACGGTAGGCGCGCCGGCGGTTGCCTACCATGCGAAACCAAAACTCCCGACGACAGCGCCACCGCATCTTCGTGACGTAGGCCGGGTGGAATAGGTCTATTGAGAACCCCTATCAGGAAAATTTCAAACGAAAATATGGGGTTAGGTTAGTAGTTCCACTCTACGCACAACTTGATGGAACGCGCCGCGGTTGGTTTTTTTTCGCCACCTGGTAGCGACTTGTAAAACGTCGAGCCTTCCGGGGCCCCGAGATTTCGGTGTCGTCAAATTGACGTCAATTCCCTGTCAATCATTTTCAAACCGAGCGTGTCGTCTGCTATGCGGAGAACGATGCCCGAGGCCGATCGCTCAGCGAGCGGTTTACGAACGATTTACGAACGCTTTGCGAACAGTGCGCGCGGCAGCGGCTCCGCTTGGATTCAAACGGCGGCTGCGGCTGCGGAATGGTGCGTCACAGAGGGAAATGGCAGTCCACCTAGGCGCTGAGTCCTCGCATTGTCGTCGCTGAAATATGACGCGGAGCGGCTTGGAGGTTCGCGATGTATTTTGGGAATTGACAGAAAGTGAATTCCGGCGTCACTTTCGACTGTAGAAGCGAACAGTACGTTGGATGTGCGCCGAACTTGATCCCGAGAGAGAGAGAACAACTTTATTTATGGAAAACAAAAGAAATCCTCGCCGCCACCGCCTCTGCTCGTCTGATAGCCTGGAGTTGTTTCTCCAGGCTTGAGTCGCTGAGAACGGTGTCCCACGCTCCAGGCGAGGGAGTGGTCAGGAGGTCGGAAATCGGGTGTCAAAGAGCCCGTGCAATTTCGACGGAGAGGAAAGAGCTGTGCATGTTGAGGTTCTTTGCTCCTGGAAGTTTCCAGCGCGCTGTCGGTAGTGAAGAGTTTGTCGGGCTTTCACACTTGGGGTGCACCTCCAAAAATGCGAGAAGGAGCTCCCTCTGCCTCTGAGCACCCGCGGGCCGAGATGCACGTTTTTGTGCGAGGACATGGCAGCAGCAGACGACGAGACGAAATTTAGATATGACGCCACTTACGCGCACGCTTCTTGTTTTTCGCGCCCGCGACACCGCTTAGCGAACCTGCAGAGAAAGATATTGATGCTTAAGAGCGTGTTTACGTCTGAGAAGAAGAAAGTACCGTTTTTAAAAGGAGCAGCTTTCTTAATTTCTCCGGAGAAACATTTTGACTTTCAGAAGCAGACGACAAACGGAGTACGTCATCATCCGAGGAGCGCGCCGCTTGCCCATTGGCCGCGCTCCTCCCGTTCTCAAAGCATTGCTCAAAGCTATCTCGGACCACCCACTTTTTGACGTCAGTGTTTGGAAAGCGTTCTCGAGCGAGCAGCCGATCTCCGATAGCCCCCCTGCTCTTCCGTCACATTCAAGGCATGGTAGGCGACGTTGCTATCTGGCGGTGTTACATTATCCGTGGAAGCCCCCGCCACGGTGGTCTAGTGGTTATGGCACTCGGCTGCAGATTCGAAGGTCGCGGGATCGGATCCGGGCCGCGGCGGCTGCATTTCGATGGAGCCGAAATGTTGAGGCCCGTGCGCTGTGCGATGTCAGTGCACGTTAAAGAACCACAGGTGGTCGAAATTTCAGGAGACCTCCACTTCGGCGTCTCTCATAATCATAGCTGGTTTTGGGACGTTAAACCCCACGAATCAATCAATCAGCATTATCCGTGGAAAGCGTTATTGACCAGGGTCTTAGGTCGATGACTGCGCTGTGTTGGTCCAGGAAATCCATGCCTAGGATGACATCTCGAGCATTGTTGCAGGACCACAAAACTCACCGAAAATAGAACTCGCCGAATACTTATGACAGTTCATGTTGTTGCGTCCGGTAGCTTCTCGACTTCTGGAAAGTTCGAGAACACATCGAAAACATATGTAGGAGTCCCCGCCGTACATGAAAGATCAACACCCACGCGGTACCAGGCATGCCCTGGGATCTAAGTACCATCGGTTCACTGGGCTGCTTATATGCGTACTTTTGACAAATGGCACATGTTTTGACCATATTTTCGATTTCTCCACTCAGTCCTGGCCAGAACACCAAGCGACGGGTTCTTTCTTTGTTATGCGTAAGTGTCGTTCGTGAATACGAATGAACATTTCAGCTCTCATGGCCTTCGGGATGATAACATTTGGTCCCTTCATAACAATGCCTGAACTTCGGACAACTCGAGGGAAATCCGTTTCATCGCGCCAGTAATTTCTTCGTCATTCCTAAAGCAGCGCAACACAATTTGCAAGTCTGGATCAGCGGCTGTTGCTTCTGCTAGTCTGTCCAACATTTTCTTGCTCACCAATTCTGAAGCCACGCCCACTGCATGTACGTTGACATCATCTGTGAAGTCATCCGTGCTGGTGGGAGAGCCTGGCGACGATCTGGATAACATATCTTCCAAGAGCAGTTCGTATCTTAATAAGCGCAAGAAAAAGCGCTGCAGTCTTGGCGGCATGTCTGCAATGGCTTTAGAAAAGATGCTATACCAATGGTCTCTGATCGGTTTCAATCACAAATTTGCGACCGAAGACAAAGTGAAAGAATTTTTCACACTAGAAGGTTATCGCCATTGTTTCTTTTTCTATTTGGGTGTATCTTTGTTCCGCCTCGGTCGTTGTTCGTGAAGCATAGGCAACCGGCCGCCAACTATCTCTCCATACCGCTGAAGCAGGGCCGAGCCGACCCCATTCATTGACCTGTCAGAAGTAATCTTGCTTTCCCGAGTCGGATCAAATATGGCTAAAAGAGGCGCAGGGCTCAGTATACGGCAGACAGCTTGCCACCCGTTAGAGTGGTTTTCACGCTACTCAAAGGTCGTATCTTTCTTCATCAGGCTTCGCAGTAGCGTTGTTCTTTCTGCCAAGTGACGTATATATGTATTTGCCGAAGCAGTTAAAGGGCAACTCTGGCTATTTCTCAGTGTCCACAATTCTCAATGAAATTTTCATATATTCTCCACGGCACTGTAATATATGTCAAGTCAGGCGGTTGTAAGTCATTTAGTTTTCCTGTAAATGAATTTTAAAATTTTTAGCGGATTCCCACGCGGGCCGCCCTGTGTTTTTGACGCCATCACCTTCAACGCTACCTACCGGAGTGGGCCTAGAAAATGTGGCGCTAATGTCTCTGCAAAACGCCGAAAAAATAATAAAATAATCATCATCATTGATGTTACTATTATTTGGCATTATATTTACTTTTTTTTTACACACGCAACAACTGCGTAATCGCATGCCCGGCCCTTCGTGAAAAATTGAACCCCCCCCCCCCCGCCCCCCTGGCAGAGATCCTGGGTGCGCTACTGATACGCACACTTGGGGCGTGGTCAAATATTGCATTCATGGTTCTTTGAAATACTCCCGGTACGGAAGAGATTGCGAAGGGACCTCTCAAGAAACGATAACGCCCAAACGGTGTTCCAATTGTGCATATTTTCGAAGTGGCCTCATCAAGAGGGATCTGATGAAAACCCGAGTACGCGTCAAGGCAGCTGAAAAATTTGGCTCCAGTCAGCTCAGCCTCGATATCTTCTCTTTTCGGTAGCTGATAGTGCTCTCGCTTTAGGCATGCGTTAATTCGCCTTGGATCGATGCATATGAGAAGTTTGTCATCCTTTTTTCTCGCTGCGAGTCCGTTGAGTAAAAAGCCTGTGTACGCGACATTGAGTGTGGGATAACAAGATGGATGAAAACTCCGAGAAGGCAAATTGTGAATAGTCTAAAGGTACTGCTGAGGCATAATCAGTACGCATAATTTCATCAGTGAAGGATTCCTTGTCTAAAACATAGTGCAGGATTCGCAGGTTGGAGTAGCGTGACAGCTGAAGCGCTGAAAAATCGGGTAATGGCCAGTGATTTTGACATTAAGAACCCTTGCATCCGGTGCTGGTGATAGATTAGAAAGTGCATGATCAATTAGGGTGACTGCGCCATTAATGTCGCGAGTGGGAAGTGAGATTAGACATTCGTGTCCAAAACTCTGATAAACACTGGAGTAATTCAAAGAATTAGAAGAAGAGGGATCAAGTAAATTTATGTTGAAATCGCCCATAATAACTACGTTAGTGCGATGAAGAGCTAGTGTGCGCAATACTTTATGGAGGGCTTCGAAAAAATTGATTACCAACGGGGATGGAATCGATAAATGCGTCCAAAGATGAAGCTCTTGTTGTCTAGTTCAAGAAAATCGTGCTTAAGTTGTACCCAGTTACTTTCGCAGTCAGTTACATTTAATTCAATGCCATGCCGTTTATAGTTAGAACTGATATAAACAGCTATATCCCCATGAATCGCCATGATTACTGGTTGCTCTATGCGAGTATTCAGACTTGTATGAAGGAAGAGAAAACAAATTTTTGTCGTCGTCGCAAAGCCAGGTTTCAGAGATGCAGACAAGCGAAAAAGGATTGTCAAGAGCCGAGAGAAGCAGCTATATGTCGTCAGTGTTTATGGATGCTTCTTGAATTAATATGAATAGCAGAACGTGAGAAAGGCGGAACAAAGCTATTGCGATGGTCTGTTGAGAAAATGTTGAGAGATGAGATGTTGAGAAGGTGAGTATTGAGATGGTCTGTTGTGGTTGGTGACCATAAGTGGACGGTCTTAAGTACAACACATGGGTAATATCAAATTTAAGGTGGCTTGCCAGCAGATCTTGCATATACGTCGCTTCGCAAGTGATGCGCGGCACCTTGCTCTCTGTAGTCCTCCTCGCTTTTATTTGACAATTGTCTGTCCATATGAACTTCCACTTGTTCGTCTTTTTTTAGAGATAGCACCTGAGAAAAGTTTCTTGTTTTCGGCGGTGAGGTGGTCGTTAATGTAGACAGGGCGATTGGCGGCTCCAGACAATCCATGCCATTTAACACAGCTTTGCCTGCGCCCTGCGATCGCACCACCATGCGATCGAAAAAGGGCACGACATCGTATTTCAGTGGCTGCCGAGTCATCGTGGTAACTCCGGCAACGACCTCGCTGACGATGATGCCAGCAAAGCACGCGAAGGAGTGAATCTTGTACTACATACGCCCTTATCCGGGATCGATGCAACCAAATTCATGATGGCACGCAGCATGAGACCGCAGCAGTGGCACACACATGATTTCGCACATCATCGTCTACATTTTCTCGACCCAACACTGCAACTGCGGCTTAATTCTACCGGATCTTTCCCGACTTGACGAGACAGTGTTGTGTCGTTTGCGACTGGACGTCGCATTCACCAATTCTTTTTCCTTCAAACTGTAAGTGGCCAAAAACGCAGATTGTAGCGATTGGGCTGCGGAGGAGCCTATCGAGCATCTCCTCTGAAAATGAAATAATGCAACTCCGTGTAGCATTGCAAAAGCTGAACAGCAACGTTGTCACCGTTGCGAAGGCCTTATTAGGTCCATTGCGTTGTGCATCTAAGCTGCGACAAGCAGCGAAAGCGTTGCTGCATTTTCTTAACGCTACTGGGCTCACTGACCGTCTTTGAGAATTGACAAAGAACATCGCCTGCAATACTATAGTGCTTTTGTTTTTTCCCCGTATCTATAACTTCTGAAACTTTCCCTCCCCTTCCCCAGCGCAGGGTAGCCTGGCCGGCTCAGCCCAGGTAAACTTCCCTGCGTTTCCTCTGGCCCATTCTCTTCCTTCTTGGAAGGAGGGAGCGGGGTGGGGGTGTTGTGACACCGAAACATCCCCCTCGGCTGCGCCTCTGACAGCGGGCGAGAGGTCCGTCTGCAGAAGCAAGAAAAGTTGCGTCGCTGTGCGCTGTTTCGCAATTTAGCACACATATCTTAATAATAATAATAATAATAATAATAATAATAATAATAATAATAATAATAATAATAATAATAATAATAATAATAATAATAATAATAATATATTATATTATTATTATTATTATTATTATTATTATTACTAACGTATACTCCAAACTCTAAGTACACGGGTGTTCCTGCATTTCGCCACATCGAAATGCGGCCGCCGTGGCCGGGAAACGAACCGGCGTTGTCGGGCTTTCGTATATGATGTGTCATGGTTGTAGGTGCGACACACGCGCGCCCATTGTATCTCTGTAGTCCTGACGTGCATGCATGAATATGTCGTTCTGCCTACCAGCGTATGCTTTTGGGCACACCAACATATCTTGCCAATTTCGTATAATAATCATAATCAGCAGTCGCTTTTCTCACAATCTGCTGTGACCTGACAAGGACGCCCCTACGCGCGCTCTACGCACCTTTCGCTATATCGGCTCTTCGCGCGTCACTGCAGTAAGACGTTCCGTGTATATATATATGCGGGATGGGAAGTAGTGAATGGCGATTCGCCCCCTTGGTAATAACAATGCATGACGATCTTTAATAGCATTCTACGTCAAGCAGCGTGGTCGTCACTAGTCACCTAGTCAGTAAGATGCATTCAGAGAAGGACAGAACGCAAAAGAAATGCAGGAAGGTTAAGCACGTTGCACCTGTAGTTTTATACCTTGTCATCATAAGGTGCGTCTGAAGCAACGCCTGGAACAGGACAAACTTAAAAGGCACAAGCAGACAAGAGCCTCGCGTTCGCTTGCGTTTTCTATTGCTTGTCCTGCTCTGTGCGCTGAAACTCTGTGATGACTGTGATAAACACATACGTTATGGTGATTATACAAAGTGTTTCAGCTAACTTGTGGCGCCCTTTGAAAAAATACACGAGCACGTTATGAGGATGCCACCAACTTAGTATTATTCCTGGTCGTCTTGACCACCTTCAGACTATTTCTTACAATGACCTCAGGTAATTAGTTACCATTAATTAATTTGCTAACATTTAAATGTCTGCTTTAAACGCAATATGTTCGAGGGCGAAATTGTCTCGCACGTTATTTAGCGTCTAAATAAATTACTTTGGGCTTCTAAGAAAGTGCAGGATATTTGGAAAGTATTACGTGACTAGACGCTTGCGCGCAGTGACATCCTTGAACGTGCTAAGAATCAACCATTGATAATGGACACACATATATACTATACTGAACTGTAGGACACGCCCCACCACGGTGGTCTAGTGGCTATGACACTCGGCTGCTGATCAGTAGGTCGCGGGATCGAATCCCGGCCGCGGCAATTTCGATGGAGGCGAAATGTTGAGGTCGTGTGCTGTGCGATGTCAGTGCACGTTAAAGAACTCCAGGTGGTCGAAATTTCCGGAGACCTCCAGTACGGCGTCTCTCATAATCTCAGCTGGTTTTGGGACGTTAAACCCCACAACTCAATCAATGAACTATAGGACACAAAAGAAAATAAGGAGTGACCACACCCTTTGCCCTTTCGGCCCGTCGACGGCTGCGGGGCTGCGGTCTGCATGCATCAACGATGTCTCGTTCTTAGCACGTTTGAGGGTGGTGGTGGCGCTACGCGCAAGCGCGACGCTAGTCGCGTGGCACTTTTTTAAAATCTCGGGCGCCATCTTTGAAGCCCGGGAAAATGAAAACCATTGCACTTATTGTAAGGAAATACATTATTTGTTCACTAATTAACATTATTTACAACTTCTTCATTGAACATACAGGTATTGTGTTTTAAAGCAACCGTTTAAAAGTTAGGTAAATAATTAATATCAATTACTTGAGCTCATTAAAAAATCTTAGTTGTTCAAGACGACAGTGAATGCATAATTCTAGGTTGGTTGCATCCCCGTAATGCCCAAGTGAATATTTTTAAAGAGTGGCGCAAGTTAGGTGAAACACTTTGTAGTTACCAAGTTGCCCAGCTATCGACCCCACACTGCGGAGGGAGTCTTTCACGGCGCTAGCACTTAGCGACATTATGCCTCTTGCGGGGCACCCTTCGTTCGCCTCCATAAAAACGGATATTGAGATTGTCCATAAGATATGAAAAATTCAGATAAAAATAGAAAACTCTTGTCTAGTTCACTCGGTATATACCGAAATTGGCAGTGAATGTGGTACAAATGTGTGACTAACATGTACGATAGATCTCGATACAAGTAACATGACATACTCATCAGCGACGTCACGATTGGGCCTGTGGCTCATACCCGCATTGGATGTGAGGGTGTGAGCCACAGGTAGAAAGAAAGAAAGAACAAAAGAAAGAAGCAAGAAAACAGAGCAAGAAAAGAAGAGAAAAATCACGTGTTGCTCATGCCCCCTTTGCTATGCGGGGTAGAAGCCCCAAGCCAACGAAATGTTCGCCATACGCTAGGGGCTAGCGCGATTGAAGACACTTAAATGTAAAATAAATGTCACGTGAAGGTTTTTGTTAAATCTTTTGCAGTGTAGAATGCTGTCCACCTCTTTTCGTTCGTTTCTTATTTCATTAAAGGCTATATCTTTATACCTTACAGCTGCTGAACAGATTTTGTTTTAAAGCGAAAGCTTTGCTGTGCCTAGTCGAGCGAGTTTCGCCGTGCATCTATGCCTGGCCTTGAGACGAACAGATACTGCGTGAATAGCACGCTCCGCGCCGTGCGTATATGCGCACGCTGTGCCTGTGGTGTGCGTGTGTGTATGTGTGTGTGTGGGGGGGGGGGTACGTGTGTGTACTCCGCCGCTGCTGCTCGACGGCTACCGCTTCTGACCACCACTATACCTCGCTAGCCGCATATCCACATGACTCACCGCTCTCTCCAAGCTCTCCCTGCCACGTCGGTTAGCGGGTTAGTGCTTCAGTCGCTTCCCTTGCTTCTGTTCAGCCGTTGTGACATGGTCACGCGATCGACGTAGTGAGTGACGACGCTGGTCCCTCTGTGCTAGAGTTGTGTGCGCGTTTGCAGCAGCGAGAACGGCAAGCTGCATCGGACAACCCTGCGGACGTAACAGTCCTCGTGTAATAGACCTGGTGTTTCAGAGAGAGTCGATGGGCTCGACTTACTCTGTGGCCAAGGTTGAAACGGCGGCACACTACTTCACCGACTATAGAACAGTACTTGCTGCCGTAAAACCAAACCGTGAATAAACCATGCAGCAATGCAAAACATGATGTATACATGAGCCCAACCTGGCTTAGCAAAACAGCACAACAAGCTTTCTCTATCACAACCGACCATAGCTGAGCTAAGCCGCAGCCATTTTAGTGAGCAATTATATGGATAGTCTCGACGGGTTTTTGCCGTCGCCTTCATGTCCCGTACAACGTCCAAATTGATGACACCACCCCCCCCCCCTCCCCCCCGTCCGCCCGCATCGTACCTCCTACGCTCGGGTAAAAGCACGCGAGCGGGTGGACGAACGCGGCTGAAACAGAGATCAAACGAGCCCGGCCCACCTCTGTCGCTCGAAGCGCGCATGCGAAAACATCGTACCGCTCGGGAGGCCTGTGTCGAAGCAGAGGGAAAACGCTCCTGCCGTCTTTAACGATCATCGAAAGACGCGATAGGGTGTGTGTGTGGAAGGGGGCCTGTCGCTCGAGCAACTACTGTGGACTTCGCGCGGTCGCCATTGCTGGCGCGCGCTATTTCGGCAGCTGTCAGACGTGCAGCGCACTGCGCAGCAGCGCCTTGATCACGTGCTCCGTTCTAGGTGCCTCGCATACAGTCGCAACGGCGGCAGTGCCCTCGCCACGCAGCACTCACGCGAATGCATCTACGAGTGCCGGAAGGAATGTGCTCGCATGATGCCGCTGTGCTGGGCCAAGTTTCTCAATGGTGCAAAGTGCACGCCGCTTAGCGCGGTCGCGCGGTGTGAAGCGCGGGCTGGAAGACATAAACAAGACTTAGCCTGCAGCTCTGCAGGGCCGTTGTCTCTGCCGCTCGACCGTCACAAGGTACTTTATATAACTGTATGCTATGAATTCAGTCATAATGCCTTCTTTCACTCCTGCGTTTATGTGCAGAGAGTGCAGTGACAGGCAAGCAGTATTATTTTGGTCAGATTGTCGCTTCACGTTTTCTTGTCGAATTCTTCGCGAATTAGGCAAGACAATTGCCCATGTCTGGAAGCTTCGTAACTCGCATTCTTATGGTACCTTTTCCAGAGCAACAAAAAGCGATTGTTCAGGCAGTCAAGTGTCATACTTTACAGGCTTACTCAACATGCTACATTTTAGAGAGAGGTGGTTGCAGGTGTGATAAAAAGGAAGGCACCGACTGCGCAGGATTGGAAGGGAGCTTAGCCAAGTTCAGCGCTCATGGGGAGAGATCGCCACGGCGGTGACCTCCAAACATGAGTGAAAACTGACAGACTCCAAGAACCGAAGAGCAAAAAATAAAAATAAAGAAAAAGCTGAAAGCACACGGACGCACAGACAACTAAAAGGAAAGGCAAGTATGGGGACAGTCACGACAGCCGCAACACGCACCGGGCTTTCGGGCCGGGCCGGCCCGAAAGCCCGGGCCCGGCGCGGCCCGCGGGCCGGGTAAGTAATTGTTGGATCGGGCCCGGGCCTGGGTCAGGCCCGAATCAGGCCCGGGTCTCATACCTGTCGGTAATGGCGCGTGTATGCTTTTTGGTTTTGTTGTTTTTTCGGATTTAACGTCCCGAACTTAGTCAGGGTATGTGAGACGCCGTAGTAGAAGGCTCCGGGTAATTTAGACCACCTGAAGTGCATTAGCGTGCACTGAAATCGCACGATTCAAGAAGTCTAGCATTTTGCCTCCATCAGTATGTTACATGTAATTTCGGGAAACTGCCTCTTATAAGTTCCCGCCATTATATTGAGTGAAACACGTTATTGCATACCGTGTATCAAAATAAATGGTAGTGAGGCAGCACTGCGGCAAGTGCGAAGCAACGGTACACTGCCCAGATTAGTGCATATGAGGTGTACTCATCGGTATCATGGGAAACATTTCGAGTATGCAGCTACGCTCGCATGCCCGCCGCGTCTGCTTCCGCCTTCGTGACTCTGTAGACTGGTCAACGCGATTGGTGAGTCATTAATACCTGAGGAGCTGCTTTTCCTGCAGTTTAAGCGCAAGAAGCGAAGTGACTTTTGTCACAGGCTCGCCGATCCACGCAGATGTTGCTGATTTTTGTGCTAGCAAGGCAGTTGCAAATATTTATAATATGGCAATTAGCAAATCAGAACTAGCATTTAACTCGGATGCTCATCATATCGAGTATGTTTTTGCTGATTCTCACGGCCACTTTCGTCTTCGTCACACTTCGTCAGTAATTCACAAGTTTCCTCATTCGTTGGAGCACAAGTGTTCTCATAGCGCTCAAAAAACGTGGAGGCGCTCCCGAGACAGAAGTAAGCAAGCGCCTAAGAAAGGTGATAATCAAGATTATTTACTGCGCCCCGCCACGGTGGTCTAGTGGCTATGGTATTCTGCTGCTGATCCGAGGGTCGCGGGATCGAATCCCGGCTGCGGCGGCTGCATTTCGATGGAGGCGAAATGTTGAGGCCCGTGTGCTGTGCGATGTCAGTGCACGTTAAAGAACCCCAGGTGGTCAAAATTTCTGGAGCCCTCCACTACGGCGTCTCTCATAATCAGAGCTGGTTTTGGGACGTTAAACCCCACATAACAACAACAAGATGATTCACTGCAGTACACTTTGTAACAGGCGGGTGTATTGGCACCCTTTACCGCATGAATATCTAAGGGGTCCAGCGACACCCTGTGTGGACGAATTTTTCATCACTTCAAGCTTCTATCTTCCCTCGAACTTGTGCCGCTTTTAGATTTTAGCGGTTAAGTAACACACATCAAAACGGGAGACATGAGCCCCTCCTCTAGTCAAAAAAAAAAAAAAAAAAACCGCATGGCAGCTCCGCTGCTGTGAAACCTCAGGACGTGCGTAGCAGGGACACCCAGCGATTCCCATTCGTGGAGTTCCCACTGCTCCGTTGACCAAAGCGTCAATGATATCAATTTCTGTGGCAAGCAGGTAAGGTTTCCCCGGCACGAGTAGAATTTGTAAGGCAGATTCGCTAAGTCGGTGTTCGACATGTGCGCTACTTTTTTGTTGGCTTTTACCGGCTGCGGTATCACCGTCGCGTGTTTAATGTACCACGATCCAAAATCGTGGCGCGGGTAGCTCGGTGCGTGTGCTAACATAAGATGATTATAGTGACTAATATTGGTTCTGCGGTAGCTATATACAGAGGCATAGACTTAGTATTCTGTGCCGCACTTGAGATGCTTAACACCCTACATGTTGAAACAAAAGCAGAAGGGCCCAAGTTCATTCATATGATGGAACACATAACTTATTTTATTGACGGAACAGTTGACACCTTCTGAAGTGAAGCCTATACTGAACCAATAGAATATGCCTGATCCGCGTGAAATGTCCTTCCACGTGGGCGCCACCCCTCTCTGAAGTTTGCTTTTTCTCTACCTTCCGCCTTTTCCTGCCCGCCGTAGTCACCGTTTTTTTCCTTTCTGGCACACATCGTCTCCACCGTCACAGCCGATAGCTGGAAGACTGCAACCGCGACTGCGAGCCACAGACAGCCAGACTTCGCTCCCCTGTTCGCACCGAGGCCTCCGGCCCTCGGCGGCAACCCCCTCTCCCGATTCCAGTCATTGCGTGGGATCGCGCTCCGGACACCTGACTCGCCGCGTTCGACGCGGAGCGCTTAAGAAGCCACCGGCTAGTTCAGTTCGGCGCTCTAATAAGCAGCTATTTCGGAAGCCCTTAGTCCGGTCTTGATTTAAAGTATCACACTTTCAAAGACCGACGACGGTCACACAAAGGCGACGAGATAGGCATCTAAAGCGAACAGCGAGGACGGTATCTCACTCGCTAACGTGTGTGGCTTACTTTGACAGATCTATGGCACTGCGGTGGCGGTGACTCGGCGAACAAAGGTGAGGGAGAGGACTCCCTTCTTTTTAGCACGAAAATGTAGCGTACGTTGGAGACAGTTGCTTACCGAGGAGTCGAAACGACAAGTTTAATAACGCTACTCAGCCTGGCGAATCCTCCCAGGAGTAGTTAGAGCGCGTTTTTTTTCTCTCTCTCGTTGCATTGTACAATAAACGAAGTTTGCAGGATAAGTTCTGCGCTATTTAGTCAACAGTCCCAGCAATTAATGTAAGCTCAATTATAAATGCCCGCCGTTTTCCCACATTATGTGGGCGTTGTATGTTGTAGTCGTTCTTTGAAATGAAATAAGAACATTACACGGTTAGCACAGCATGCATGAGACAGCCAGCTATGCCTCCTCTATATCCCCCTCTAATTCTTTCGCAAAAGCGTTACGGGCGTAATTAACCGAAGGTAAACACAGTAACAGTGCACATCGTGACACCGTCATAAGTTCTCACAACAGTCTCCAGAAACTATCTTGAGTGCGGCTGATATCTTCACTATAAGCGAAGATTGGACAGTGCCTCGTTTATGCTCAACGAATAATTGGTTGAATCGGGCCGGGTCGGGCCGGGCCCAAACCTTTCGGGCCCGGGCCGGGTACGGGCCGTATTTAAAAACACCGGGCCGGGCTCGCGCGGGCCGAAGCATGGCGCTTTCGGGCCGGGCCGGAAAAAGTCGGCCCGTGCAGTGCTCTAGTTCGCCCCCCCCCCCCCCCCACCTTTCTTTTTCTTCTTGTGTCCTGTTTTTCGTGCACTGTCACCAGCTGGTATGAAAGTTTGCACACCGCGTCTCCTCCTCACCCAGAACCTGTGCCGGAGTTTTCTCCGTTCTCTGCTGGATGAAGAATTAAGAAATTACAGTAAACAAGGAAAATAGAGGGAGCTCGAAAACGCACGTCTTGTCGCGAGGACAGTCCGAATGGATCTCGGTGCGAGCGTGCGCTTCTCTTCACCCTTCGAACCGGCGCGGCGTTGACAGCCGAACGCCGTCATCGACTTCGTGGTGCCCTCTCTCCCGCGTGCATAGACTGCGGGGAAGTGGAAACCCTCGCACACCTTCTGTGTGGCTGCCCTGCCTTCGCCTCCGCCCTGCAACTGTTGTGTGCCAGCTGTCGTAAACACGGCCTGTCGTGTTCAACACTACAAGACTTGTTGCACCCGGCTGGCTGCACTAAAAGTCGCCGCTCCGCTCTTTCCGCCCTCCTCAACTTCATCGAGGGCGCGGGATTGGCCGGGCGGCTATGACAAACTAGCCTGTGTTTTCTTACGTGTGGAGTTTGGCGTGTCCCCGTGCCTTATAGTATGGTGCCTACACCCGTATCTCCCTCTTCTCAGTTCTACTTTGTCTTTCTTTCTCTGCTTTAGTCCCCCTCGCCCATCCCCCGCACAGAACGGTTGAGGTGTCCTCCTCGACGAGAGACAGTTACTAGCTTGTGCTTTTCTCTTCTTTTCAATTAAAGAATCTCTCTCTCTCTTCTCTGCTGGATGGATGGATGGATGGATGCTATGAGCGTCCCCTTTGTAACGGAGCGGTGACATGTGCGCCACCAGGCTCGTAAAAAGAAATTTAAGAACTGTTCTTTTTTCCCCTCTCTCTTTAAGTTGTCCTCATGCCTTTTAAATCTACTTCAACTAAATCGATGATACTATAGCTAAAACGTAACTTCATAGCCCAGTTCTCTGCCCCTTATGGCAGAAAGTCCTTATTTTCCCTATAATTATTTTTGTCCGTTCTCTCTGGTTTTCTGCCGCCAGAATTCTAACCGTCTCTTACTTATTTCTATCGCCGGTATGTTCAGCTTTCGATTGCTCTCCCTGAAACCCAAGGCTTCATGTAGGGTAGTGCCCAAACGTACACTTGGGTGGATATTTCCGCATTCAATCAGAGCACGCTCCGTCGTTTCTCTATCTTCCTCATAGCACGTGCATTTTTCTTCTTCTTTACTGAATTTCGCTTTATAACTACGCGTTCTAAGGCAGCCCGATCTCGCTTCAAACAGTAAAGCGCTTCCTCTTGAATTATCTTGAACTGCCTCCCTCTTTATTTCGTTTTTGCCCTTTCGGTAGTTATTCAGAGTCTGTTTTTTTTTTTTCATCGCTGCCATCCAGTAATTCTTCTTCGCCTCTCTGATTTTCGCTTTACGCTCTTTGTTGTCAGTTCTCTTAGAGCCGTATATTTACTGGTGAGCCTCCTAGTTCTCTTTCTCCACTGCGTGTCAACGCTCTTTCTATATAAATAGCGGAACACCTTCACTGCCCACCTACTCTCTTTCATATTCCTTAGCCTCTCTTCGAACCTTATTTTGCTCTGCGCTTCCTCTGCCTCAAAACTGGCTCATCCCATATCGCCCTTTACAGCCTCGAGATCATTTGTCGTTTTCCCATGAGCACCCAACGCGAGGCGTCCCACAGTTCTTTGATTCACATCCATTCCTGATTGTATCTCTGGCCTCATGTTCGGCCTCATGTTGCATCTCTGGCCTCTGCTGCCCTGACAGAGTGGCGTCGCCTGGTGGCAAAGTTTAAACTATTTCAAGATGGCGCCTGTAGAACCACCACCTTAATAAGCCCACGTTCACTACAAGTCAGACTGCCCCTAAAGATGCTACTCCGTGTATTATCGTGTATTATATCATTCATTGCTATCGCTTTCATTGCTTCGCCCTTCTGGCAAAACTATTTTTTTACCTACACTGTAAGCGTTTCTTGTGAACAGCACGTGTACGCAGGTCCGACAACGACGGTGTCTGGTAAGGAACTGAATCTTTATTCTGAACTCTGTCGCGTGCACGAGGGGGCGCCGCGGAGCGACATGAGAGAAAGAGAGAGAGAGAGAAGGAAAAAATCCGAGCATCTCCACGAAGTGAACCATGACGAGAACTGGGAATCGCTCATTGTTACCCGTAACATTGCCCATTCATGTATGTAAATGAGTTACAGCGCGTGTGTATGTTTACACACGCGTTGTCATTTATGCTCCTGGTCTTTATGAGGCTTCTGCGCTCCCAGGTCGTAGATCGTGTAGAGTTCCGGATTTCTTTTAGTTAATGTGCGTGCTGCGATGGATGGCTTTAACGATGGATGGATGGATATTAGGAGCGTCCCCTTTATAGCGGGGCGGCAGCCGGGCCACCAAGCTCTAGCTTTATTTCTTTTTCCTCTACAAACATCTCTTTTCCCGAATCACACATATTTTCACAACTAATTTTTCTCCTCGTCTACCTATTTTGTCTATTATCGTTCCGCTGTGATGCAACAATCTTACCCGAACTACCTTGCGCTTCTGTTTGCTCCATACCTTTGCGCCACCAATACTCTAAGCGCCTTTTACTTATTTCTATCGCCGACATGTTCAGCTTTCCCGTGCTACCCCTGAAACCCATGGCCTCCTGTAGGGTAGTGTCCACAGCTACACCTGGGTGGACATCTGTACATTCAATCAAAATATGATCTGTCGTTTCCCTAGCTTTTCCACAGCACGTACATGTATGTACAGGCAACCGGACCTTGCTTCAAACAGTAAAGCGCTTCCCTTTGAATTATCGTAAAATTTTTCTCTCTTGATTTCGTCTTTCCCTTTTCTGTAGTTGCTCAATGCCGGCTTCTTCTCCATTCCTGCTATCCAATCCGACTTCTCCGCCGCTCTGACCATGCCCTCAACGCTCTTTTTCGCCCCATCCGTTTCGTTACTGGCTGTATACTTACTGGTAAGCCTCCTAGTTCTCCTCCTCCATCGTGAGTCAACTTTCTTCCTATACAAATACCTGAATACTTTCGCTGCACATCTACTTTCTTGCATATTCCTTAATCTCTGTTCGTATCTAATTTTACTCTGAGCTTCCCTTCCCTCAAAGTCAGGCCATCCCATATCCCCCTTAACAGCCTCATTTGTGGTCTTCCCATGGCCGCCCAATGCGAGACGTCCGACCGTCCTCTGATTAACGTTCAGCCCTGATTGTACCTCTGACCTCATGCACACCACTGAGTTTCCGAATGTAAGTCCTGGCACCATTACACCTTTCCACAAACCGCGAATTACCTCGTACCTGTTGTAACCCCACAGTGCTCTATGCTTCATTATTGCGGAATTCCTCTTTCCTTTAACGATCATAGCTTTTTCTTGTACTTCTATGTATCTATTCCCATCATTTATCCATATCCCGAGGTATTTGTACTCTCGTACTCTGGGTATCTCCTCGCCCTGTTTTGATATGGTCTGATCGTTGCTGTCATTGAATATCATCCAACCGCATTTTGTCACACTAAATTTTAGTCCCAAATCTTCAGTTTCCCGAGCACATATATTAACCAGACCCTACAAATATGTTTGACTGTCTGCGAATAGCACAATATCGTCTGCATAAATCAACCCGGGGAGCTTTTGTTCTACCACTATACCTGCCTGTCTGTGTGACAGCTTAAAACCAATATTGCCTATCTCCAATGCTTTCTCCATTCTCCTCACGTAAAGCATGAATAATAGTGGGGACAACGAGCATCCCTGGAGATTAGATGATAACCTTCTTGCGCTTATGCAGTGCATAGAAATAGTCGGAAAAGAGAACAGACCTTTACACTTGGCATTCTTGGATATTAAGGGTGCGTACGACAATGTAAATCAGAATATTTTGTGGGACATAATGAAAGAGGCTGGTATATAGGGGATGACTGTATAGAGCTCTTAAAGGAAATATACAGTGGAAATATTGTATGTGTGGAATGGGAAGGTATGGAGAGTAATGGTCGAATGGAGGCCGTCGATATAGGTAAAGGGTTTAGGCATGCCTAAACCCTTTCACACATACAATATTTCCACTGTATATTTCCTTTAAGAGCTCTATACAGTCATCCCCTATATACCAGCCTCTTTCATTATGTCCCACAAAATATTCTGATTTACATTGTCGTACGCACCCTTAATATCCAAGAATGCCAAGTGTAAAGGTCTGTTCTCTTTTCCGACTATTTCTATGCACTGCATAAGCGCAAGAAGGTTATCATCTAATCTCCTGTCGACTAGAAATCCATTTTGAAGTTCGCCAAAAGTGCCATTATGTTCTGTCCATATCTGCGTTTTTAATTTCATTGCCTGCATCGCCAACCTGTAGAGTTCTGATGTAATAGTCAGTGGTCTATATGAGCGAATGTTATTACAGCGTAAGCTGTTATGAGATCACAACAACGTTCGTTTTTGCGCCGTAGTTGTCCGCCGCTGCCGCCGCCGCCGCCGGTGTCCGTAACCACTATCGCTGCAAATTTTAGAACAAATAACCAGGACCGACGAGTATTCCAACTTGTCCTCTGCCTGGATTCGAACCCACACTCTCTGCGTGGCAGTCGAGTGTTCTACCACTGAGCTACACCTGTGGTTGAAAAATCATCGCTAAAAGACCTAAACAGGTATAACGTCTGCCGCGGAATCGCATTAACAAACGTAATGTTACGTTGAAAAATAGTAATACGCCGCTACACGACGCGAAAATGGATTGTATAACGAGGTCGAGCAATCATTTGAAAGAACACAGGGCTGCATGCTTTGTAGCTCTGAACCCATTACGGAGGCACTTGTAATTATGGCGTAGTGGGTACTTCCCTACTTGGCAAAATGGTAAGTTATGGCGCAGGAGATACCTACCACTTCTACTTGCACTAGTTTCCTCAAGCGTTTAAAGTGGCCTCTAAGAAAGTAGCTCCTCCAGCTTACGCTGTCACTGTCCTGCGGTTCCGCGCAGGCCTGGCTCTTTTTTTTTCTCTCCCTTGCCCTTATAAATGAAGTTCACCTACTTTGACACCAACTGTCCGGTATTCGCCTGTCCTGTAAGCTTTTTTCAATTGCTTTTAAAAGGGCTTCTTTGCTGCTTCTTCCGAGCTCATTTATTACAGTAATGCTAACCCCATCTAATCCTGTGGCTGTGCGATTGGGAATCTTTTCCTCCGCCTTCTTCCAATTGAAATTTTCCAGAAGTAATTCTTGCCCCGCCACGGTGGTCTAGTGGCTATGGTACTCGGCTGCTGATCCGAGGGTCGCGGGATCGAATCCCGGCTGCGGCGGCTGCATTTCGATGGAGGCGAAATGTTGAGGCCCGTGTGCTGTGCGATGTCAGTGCACGTTAAAGAACCATATTGGTCGAAATTTCCGGAGCCCTCCACTACGGCGTCTCTCATAATCAGAGCTGGTTTTGGGACGTTAAACTCCACATAACAACAACAGAACTAATTCTTCCACTTGGTCTTCCTTGCTACTGTTACACGTCGTAAAGGGAGGCTCGCCATTCTTCTTAAAGGAGTCGGCTGTTGCGTTTCGAATATAAGTCAGTGCGTCATACCCCTCCAATTTATTTCCTTCTTCATCCGCAATATGCCGTTGCATAGTTACAGTTTTCTTACCCAGCGATTTCAGGTGGTTCCAGAAAAGCCTAGATGCGTCCTTCTTTTCGCGAATGTCCGATATTCAACGTTCACTTTGGCCTTTAATCTTGGCTTCAACTAAACTCTGTACCAGGGCTTTTTTCTCGAGATACGTTTCCCATTTTGCTTGACTTCGTCTTGCGGCCTCTGCTCCTTTTTTGCCTGCCTATGTATTCGAGATGCTTCCCGTCGATTCTCAATTGCGTCCCGAATTTCCCTGTTCCACCATCGTTTTGACCTTCGCTTTCCCCTCCAGCAACACTTTTGTTTCTTTTTCGTAATTTCAGTCCTTATTAGATTAAGAAGCTCATTATAATCCCACACTTTGCCTTTTGTTCTGCTCACTATGTCCTCGATTGTTGCGACTACGTTCCTAATTTGTTTTTCACTTATAAAATAGCTGCCCGACTTTAATTCGATGTTCTCTTTACGATATACATAGCCCGTTCGCAAAGTTATGCGTTTATGGTCACTTCCCAAGCTGCTACTCCCTTCCTCATCTATGCTCATTTCTCTCAACTTGTCGTGAATTCCTTCTGTCATGAGGCAGTAATCGATTGTTGACTTCCTGCTTCCGACCTCCCATGTTACCTGCCCATCGCACTTAGCACTCATGTTAACTATATCGAGACTGTTGTTCGCAGAGTTCTACCATCAACTTCCCGTTATAATATGCATATCCGTCGAAGTCATGCACATGAGCATTCATATCTCCTAAGAGGATTATTTCGGCCCCGTTACCAAATTCCTGAATATCCTTGCTTATGCAATTCACTAACTCCTGATTTTTCTCTTTGCAGTTATTTCCAGTCCACATGTAAACTACACCCAACATAGTTTTCTTCCCGCTTACCGTTCTAGATACCCAGAGGTGCTCTTCACATGTCGAAGTAACCCTACACGAATTTGCTTCCCGATGAATTAGCATACCGATTCTCCCACCTTTTCTTTCTGATTTTGTCCTGTTGCATCCTTCCCACACATAATTTGCAACAATTGGTGGCTCTTCCGAGTCCCGAAGGTGCGTTTCTGTAACGGCGTACACCGCTATGTGTTATCTGTTCAACTGTTCCTCTATTTCTAACCATTTTGTCTGTTTTCTGCCACCTTGCATATTTATGTAGCTTATTAAACCGCGCTGTGATGTCTTTCTCTCTTTCCCCTTTGCCCTTCTCCCTTTGTTACCAAGTCTGTGTTCCAAAGGGTTCCTCATAGATGTTGCTTCCCTTTCTACCGTGGACACCGGAGGGCTCGTGTGCCCCCTAAAAAAGCTACTGCGCGTCCTGCTAGGCGCCAGCCCACCTCGTTCCCAAGTTTACGGCCAAAGTGGATTCCATCTCTCTGGAAACCACCCCATCTGTGCACTTCTCTGTTTATGTCGACAACCTCGAAGCCTTTATCTCGACTAACCCGCCAAATCGTTTCGTTGGCGGTGACAACTGCTCTTTGGAGGTTTCGGTCTTTCAAGGGTACCTCGGGGATTGTGCACACCACAATTTGCACCTGGGGGGACACTTCCCGCAACTCATCTACTCCCTTTGTTAACCTCTTCTCTATTTCTGTGATCCTTCCGCTCAACACGTTGTTCAGCCCGCCAGCTATCACAACCAAACTGCGCCCCTGATCTCTACGATAGTCAGCTCTTCCCTTGCTTGTTGCATTACTGTCTCCAACATTTTTCCTGGAAACGTCCCTATAGCTACTCTTAGGCCTCCTTTCAGCCTATCCTGAATCGTTTCGGAGCATCGAGCCAGGTTGGAGTCCCCGCTATTATTACGTTCTCCAGCTGCGCTGCTGACTTTGTCTGCTCTGGACATTTGGACTGACTTTCAGGGTGAGGTTCGGGTGGTCTTTTGTCCGCTCGCTCTTTCACCAGAGCTTCACTGTAGGTAGACCCCCGCTTATGTGCTCCTTTTGTCGACTTTTCTTGTGCGGTCAAGGACGTTCCCTCCCCATGATAGTCACCTGACTCTTTGTTATTCTGCATGGTAACCTTTGTCAGCTGCTCCTCGGTTGCTCTGAGCCTTTCGCCCATCTTTCTTATTTGGCGTTCCGCCTCTAAAGCGTCCTCCAGCTCGCCTACTCGCTTTAAGACGGCGGTCTGAGTTTCCTCCATTTGCTAGAATTTCTCCATAATCGCACACTGGCTACATTACACTTCTACTTCGCATGCCCCATCATCTCCGCAAACATCTACTTTGACACCACGCCACACTGGCTACATTACACTTCTACTTCGCATGCCCCATCATCTCCGCAAACATCTACTTTGACTCCCACGCCACACTTTGTACACTTCACCGTCTTTTTCACCATGATTAGCGCGATGAACTGTCACACACTCGTCAAAAATTAGGCCTCCCGAAAATTTACCACGCACACCTCATGCGGTTATTAGTGATGCACCCCTACACTGTCCTTGGCTCCAAACGTATATTTTACTATTTCATCCAGTACACCGCACGAAAAATGCACGCATACGATAAATCAGTGGGCTGCAAACGTACCGCAAACTAAATGTCCCGATATATCCTCAATGCACTAAGGCAGTTCTCCCGCCTTGTGCAACGACAGCGTGCACAAATAAAATTAGAAATAAAAGTGGCCCAAAATTGGCACTATTAAATCTCTTCACTTTACTTCCCCCGACCGATCTTCTTATCACCCAATACAACCTTCTCCTACTCACACAAACAACAGCGCCAGTAAAGGACGACCACGTGGTCTTGACAAAAAGAAAAAAAAAAGGCAGACCCGTGCTCGGGGAAATGCCGGACACAAAGAAAGGCGCAACAAGAACTTTCCTCTCTTACACGGTCTAAAAAGGTAAAAGGAAAAAAAAACGCCAGCAAAAACACTTATCCAATACAACCTAACACTCAAACGATAGCAACTGAAAATACCTATCACGTGGTATCGAAAAGAAAAAGGAAAACCCGTAGGCGGGTAAAATAGTGGACACAAAGAAAAGCACAAGAAAGAAAAGGCTACTTTCCCCTACTATCCAATGTAAAAATGCCAAGAAAAATAATGCAGGAACGCTCATCGACTGGCGTCTTCCGGGAGCTCTCGCTACGCACGTCCTTCCGCTGTGACGCGATTCCATCTCGCGCTAGGGGTACCGCAGCGCCCCTAGCGGTCTCCACTCAAACTCAGAGCACGCACCGTCTTGTCTTCATTCATAACGAGGTGCACTCCATGACTGCCGCTGTCGAAGAGAAAGATCGCGCGCCGGGAGCGAGTGATACCGCAGCGTCCCTAGCGGTCTCCACTCAAACCCAGAGCACACGCCGGGAGCTATGGATAGATGGATGCTATGAGCGTCCCCTTTGTAACCGGGCGGTGACATGTGCGCCACCAAGCTCGTAAAAAAAATTTAAGAACTTTTTTTTTGCCCTTTCTCTTAGACGGGTTCGCTGTTTGTAAACAAACAGGAATGCGCCGAACGGTGTGCCCAAGAAGACTTCCGGTGCGGCACTTCCGGTAATACATTTTCAATGGACTTGACGGTGTTTTCTCTGGTGCATTAGAGTTTTGCTCAATATTCTGGCGCATTCGTTCAAACTGTGTTTAAAGCGATGTCTTGCGACTACATGAAGGGGGTCGACGATGTCGCACGAGAGAGCTACAAGCATAAACTGCAGAGGAGAGAAGAGTTGCCTGATCCGCTGGATAGGGAAGTTGTAGCCTGGAAGGCAGCTACGCGATGAGTTGACAAACGATCTGTGCGACTGCATGTCAGCCGATGTTGCTGAGCAAAGTTATGCTAACTGCAGAATTCTTGCCAAAGGTAAGCAAGATTGTCCAGTTTCAGGACAAGCCTGTTAAACAGAAATAAAATTATAATTAAAGGCAACAAGCAGAGAGCAAGTCGTCTGTGATGGAGCATGCCTAGTTTTGTTAAAATCACAGGTTAAACCGATGGCTACCTTACCATGACAACTTAAAAACTTTACTGTGACCATTTGAAAAGGTCGTAATAATGATCATGTTTGTCACATAATGGGTGGAGTTGTGTACGGAACGCTACATCGCATAAACGCGTAACCTACGTTTTATCACACGTGTTCTAAGCTACCGAAAACGGGCTAGTTGACAAACGCAAATGTTTGGTCTAGGCACACATCACGATGGAACATTAAACATTATATTGGTGCGCTTGTGCCACACCGGGTGCTTTTTGATCCGAGAGATCGGCGCCGATTGGAATCGATCGCAATCTAATGTGTTCGGTGCGTCTGAAATCATATGAAATGTACTCATTATATAATGAAGTCAGGTGCGGCTGAGTCACGCAAAATACTATGGTTTGCTTACGAGTACACTATTTACGAAGCAAACTTTCAAGTTAACCTGCCTACATCTATAGTCCAAGATCACACCGAAAGATAAGTTAGCTAGGGTGCGACGATGTCCATTGGCCGCAATACGACAGGCGATGAGTCATTTGCTCGCACAGACGCCAAACCACACGCAGGCGTTGCTGTCATTAAAGAAAAAAAAGCAAACGCACGGCAAAAAAACGTGGGCACCGCGACGTATACTGTGCGGCGACTCATGTTGAGCGCGGCTGCTTTGCTGTCCCGAGTGCTGCTTCGAACAGTACACATCACTGATAAGGCTCCAACTACAAGAAACACCTTTACGATGGATTTTTAGCCTTAGGCAGCTTTCACGTTTTGCTATCCACTTCAGGCGTCAGCGCGATTGTCTGTCGTGGGCGGAATGCGACGGCGCCCGACGTGTACCTTGTAACTATGGATTTTAGACTAACGTCTACGCATCGCCTCTGTGCCATTAGAGTATGCATTGAGCTTTATCTGCCTTTGATGAAGTGGACAGAAGAAATCTGCGTGCTCTTTGTGGGATTCCAGTTTTCTCGCCTGGTCGCTGCGCTCTTTCCGTTCATCTGTCGCGAAACATAACGTTTTGACTCGCGATAGCAAATTAGTTGCGCACCGCAGACTGCATCCTGGCACCACACAACAGCGCCCGAGTCGCCAGCGCTTCATCACAATAATTCTATCAGCGGAAAACATCGGAATACAAGCATCCGCGGCCACCGACGCACGCTGAAACCACGCGAAAGCAAGCTAAACAGGAAGTTTTCTAGGGCACGTTTCCGGTGAACGCACAATGTTGCCAGAGAACGGCAAGCGCTGGCGAAACCGTCTTTTAAGTTGTTCTCACGCCTTTTAAGTCTACTTCAATTAAATCAATCATACTATAGCAAAAACGTAAATTCATAGCCCAGTTCTCTGCTCCTTATGGCAGAAAGTCCTTATTTTTCCCTATAATTATTTTTGGCCCTTCTCTCTAGTTTTCTGCCACCAGAATTCTAACCGTCTCTTATCGCGGGTATGTTCAGCTTTCCATTGTTCTCCCTAAAACCCAAGGCTTCATGTAGGGTCGGGCCCAAACGTACACCTGGGTGGATATTTCTGCGTTCAATCAGAGCATGCTCCGTCGTTTCCCTATCTTCCTCACAGCATGTGCATGTTTCTCCTTTTTTACTGAATTTCGCTTTATAACTACGCGTGCTCTTTATAACTAGCGAGCTCTGCTACTGCAGCGTCTTTAGCGGGCGCTCTAAGTAGTATTCACGCCGGGGGGACAAGGCTCGACCCTAAGGAGCTTCGACCCTAAAACACCATGCCCGGGCAAGACTGAAAGATGGGTGCGTACATGGGCAACGGTGCCACAGCCGCTAGCGCGCGCAGGTGCTGGCTGACAAAAGCCACGGGCAAAGTTGTGGGACTTGTCCGCGCCTGCGTGGGCACTGGCAACCGGGGACAGCACGCACAGGTGTAAGCAAATAAAAGTCATTCATTCGTTCCGACGATCCGCTACACTTGGTTGTTTCGACTGTTCATTTCATTTTATCGTTTCGACACATTACATCCCATGTAAAGGCAGGCTAAAAGCAAAATAAACTGGCTGACAATGGCCTCATCACCTATGCACTATTATTCAGTTGGGTGAATACACTTGGATAAATTATGCAATAGAAACGGATGCATTGCATAGGGAAGAGAAAAAAAATCTGGCAGCACAGAAATAGTTACAGCTCATAACACATAAAAAACAAATATGTTAAAAACTTTTTTTCATACATCGTAAACCACTGTGTGCTGAGATCTTGCTGATACTATCAAGTTATGCAGGACGAAAATATGATTTAACAATATCTTTAAAAAAACGCGCTGATACGCATTTTTTAAACAATATATTTAGAACTTGCGGATGTTGGTTTAGATAAGTAGGTATAATTATGGATTTGAGTTGTTTGGTTCCGCACTTGGTTCTACAGAGTGGGACTTCAAAGTGGCTGTATCTTAGTATATTGCTTACGGTTATTTAGATACGTGTCTACAAATGCAGATTCATTATTGCTTCCGCCCACGTTGAATCCTAGCTTTTCTAAAGTGACAGCAGCATCACAGGGAGTGAGAGAACGTGACAACTGCGGCAATGTCTGGATGGGATAAATTTAGACGCGATAACGACTCGCTGCTTATTCGACAGATCCGTAGAGCTAGTTACGTCAAGGTCTGTAAAGAGTATGACCAGGCCTTTTGCTGGAGCTTGGAATCGCGTTATTCTAAGGAAGAACCAGACGAAAGATACTCGGTTTTCTTTTTGGAAAATTAAAAGGTAAAAAGAAAGAAGTGTTACAGGAGGCATTCATGACATTCATGACGCGCACGTATTCGCTATTGGTTCCGGTGAAGAGCATTACGCGCGCCACGAAAAAACGGGGATATTAGAGCGTCATTCGTTTGTTTCCACGTGAAGTGGGCTTCTCGACCGGCCTATTTTAGACGGTGTGCGCTGCCGAGCGAGCAGAAAAGGTAGCCGTTTCCGAAAGGGCCGTCCAGCCGGTCGCTCACGATGCGCACAATTGTGGCGAGGCAAATTGGCCCAGTCGTCCAAATTGTTGGCCGAAAGGTAGCGGCCTCGTGTCCAATACTTTGTTGTACAAAGGGCCTCCGTGGCGGGCGCACCCCTACGCGACCTTCCGCACCGCTGGCCTTCCTAGGAGGAGACGTGCGATAAATGAAGCGACAGGCTCTCGCGGAAGCGTCTCGTTCGAAACGTCATCGGGGCCGCACATTCACCCTCCAAAGCGCTCCAGACACATGCGCTGCACGAGAAAGGCCGCAGAAACCGCCGAAAGTGACGTGCGCGCTTCTCAGAAGGCGTAGCTTTGCGCAGAGAGGGCGGCTCATTGTTGTCAGCGCGCGTGCGTCTGGCTGTAGGAAACAGGCGCTCTAATGGCAGCGAACCCGCTATTTCGAGCTGCACCCTTTTGTATTGAAGGTTTGATGTCGACCTGCTCGAGCACGTCCCAGTGTGTGCAATGGATTGGCAAGAAGTGAAAGGCTGCGGCATAACGTCGGATGGGATAAGTGACGACCTCCGCCATAAGCAGCGTACTTGCGTACATGTGAGCACATATCAGTTATCGTAAAGTCCAACACACACACACACACACACACACACACACACACACACACACACACACACACACACACACACACACACACACACACACACACACACACACACACACACACACACACACACACACCGGACGCCTACAGTACATCAGCATGCTACACACTCAAACCCCTTTTCACCTGTACACAGATTGCCTTTCATTACTGCGCAAACTCGCAAGCCTTAACAATTATGACGAGAGGGTTATAGCCATCAAAAACATGATTTATCAGTTTCAAACACAAGGCATCTTTTTCTGATTATTTCACGTCTCGGGTCATAAAGACATATTAGGAAACGA
Source organism: Hyalomma asiaticum (assembly GCA_013339685.2). NCBI lineage: Eukaryota > Metazoa > Arthropoda > Arachnida > Ixodida > Ixodidae > Hyalomma > Hyalomma asiaticum. The sequence goes on from CM023481.1 coordinate 257,510,683, forward strand.
ACTGGCAGACACACTAGCAACTTCATCAATGCGTTCTGGGTCTGAGAGGATAGCTACATATTCAATCCGCACCGTTCGGTCCGAATTATACAAAGTTATGATTTCTCATTGGCACGCATATTGGCAAACAGAAGGGCCGAACACGTCATTATTTCACTGGATAAATAGCGTCTACAAAATTCCACAATGGTTTCCACCTAATCGGAAGTTAACACATCTAATGACTGGTCACGGCCATTTCCAATATTACCTCAAGCGATTTAATATCACCATGTCTGGTGTGCATGTACAAAAATATGCGTTGCCGTTCTACATTATTTTAACGATTGCCCACGAACGCAACACGTCACTCAACACTTACGAAGCCGCACAGATCCAACAATATCGCACGCACACTTCCGAAGATATCTACGGATACCTCACTGAAACTTCCCAACCACACCTCTATCGTTCGCATACTTTTTCCTTGCAACAACCCATCGGACACTGCATGCCCAACGCTATAGTTGCAATTACGCCAAAAAAAGCGAGGACACCTCGGCAGCTATGACGTGAGCATCAACTTTTCAACCCACATAGCCCTATTATTCATGTCATCCTATTGTTATACCAAAACCCGCCTTCTGTATCACAGACAGACAGACAGACAGACAGACAGACAGACAGACAGACAGACAGACAGGCAGGCAGACAGACAGACAGACAGAGGAACTTTATTGTGTCCAGGGACGAGGGTTCCTAAGAACCCGCGGAGGGCATCGCCCGCGGAGGGGCCGGGAACCAAAGGTTCTCGATCGCTTCACAGGCTCCCTGGACCGCCCGGAGTTGATTCGCAAGGTTTGGACTTGCGATGCAGTGTAAGAATTCCGTCTCGTTGACATGATGCTATCTTGTGAAAATGCGCAAGCGAGGGCACCGCCACATTAAATGAGAAAAGGTTGCTAGTTGATCGCACTCTGAACACTTTGGCGAAATGTCCGTGTACACGGCCATAGTGGCCGGCGACGGGAAGGATCGAGTCTGGAGGAGTCGGAGGGCGATCTCCTGTCTTCGAGTTAGCTCCCTGTGCGGATATGGAAAGGATTTCCTGCCTAGTCGATAGTGAGTAGTTACCTCGTGAAAGGTAGTCAATGGGTCCCCGTCGGCGCCATCGCCACTCCCCTCCCCCGCAGCGTGCGGGGGGCTCGTTTGCCCGGGGCGAGCATAAGTCCTCGCGCCCGAGCGTGAGCCATTTCGTTGGGGTTGGCGATGCCGTCGACGGAGGCGCCCATATGGGCGGGAAACCACGTCAACTCATGAGGGAATACTGTAGATTTAATTAAAATGCTGTAAGCAGCCAAGGAGATTTGATTGGCGTCAAACGACCTGACGGCTGTCATGGAATCGGAAAAGATGGGTGATGGATCTTTAGTTGCTAGCGCCAGAGAGATGGCGACCTGTTCGGCGACTCCGATGGACCTGGTCCTTACCGAGGCGGCACTCACGGTGCGGCCGCTCGTGTCTGCCACGGCTGCCACGAAACTATTCGGACCCGAGCGAGATGCATCAACGAAGAGCGCGTTTTCTCTTCTGCTGTTGAGCTGAGAGAGGAAGGCTTTAGCCCACGCTCTCCTTCTACCCTGATTATATACCGGATGCATATTTCGGGGAAGTGGATGAACCATGATCACCGACCTTACAGTGTCTGGAAGTGGAACTGCTCTCTCCTTAGTCAGAGGAGAGGTGATGCCTACTCTGGCTAAAATGGCTTTGCCCGCTGCAGTGCACGAAAGCCTGGAAATCTGGGCAATGCGCTGCGCCTCTATTAGTTCGTCGAGTGTATTGTGTACGCCCAAAGCCTCGAGTTTTGTGGTATACTCGTTCTAGAAGGGAGCCCTAAAACCTTTTTGACAGTCTGTCTAATAAGGACTGTTAGCTTGTCCTTTTCGGCAGCGCTCCAGGCGTGCATGGAGGCGACGTAATTGACATGACTTAAAAGGAAGGCATTGAAGAGCCGGAGGAGGTTGTCCTCCTTGATGCCTGCTCTTCTTCCTGAGATTCTTTGAATAAGCCGAACGGTGGCAGCGGTGTGTTGCTGTAGCTTGTGTATCGTAGCTGCATTCCTGCCGTTCTCCGAGATAAGCACGCCTAACACGCGTATGGTGCCTTTGCGGGGGATTTCTCCGCCGTTCTTTGTGAACAAGTGTATGTCGATGTCTGCGGTTGGTACCCACCCTTGGGGTCGTCGCCCCATGCGGATGGATCGGTAGACCAGGAGCTCGGACTTGCTGTCAGATAGTACGAGTTTCATACGAGAAAGGTGTTTCTCGACCGTACGTACGGCTTCTTGGAGCGTAGTCTCGGTGTCACCCACCGAGCCACCCCGGGACCAAATGGTGATATCATCGGCATAGATGGCGGAGCCGATGTCGCTGTTATCTAGCTCTCTAGCGAGAGTCGCCATACCAATGTTAAAGAGAAGGGGCGAAATCACTGCCCCTTGCGGGGTGCCCGTGTTGCCTAGATGGAATTGGCTGATTCCATTTCCCCTAACCTGATGGTAGCGGTTCTGTCTGACAGGAACTGCCTAGCAAAGTCAAAGAAACGCATACCGAGACCAAGCTCAGAAATGGCAGAAACGATCATGAAGTATGGTATCGAACGCCTTTTTGAGATCCAGAGCCAAAATGACTCTGGGATCCCTGGTAGAGGCATCGATGACCTGCGATTTGATGAGAATCATGGCGTCTTGTGTTGATAATTGCGGGCGAAAGCCCACCATATTGGGTGGGAAGGGTTCGTTGCGCTCTATGTACTTAGAGACCCTATCGTTTATGACATGTTCGAAAATTTTGCCGACACACGATGTAAGTGAAATCGGTCTAAGATTTTTCTGTCGTACATTTCTTACCGGGTTTGGGTATCAGTATGACGGTGGCATGTTTCCACTCTTGTGGATACGAGCCGTTCTTCCAATGTTTGTTAAATAAATCGGTCAGGAAAGTGACCGATTCGTCGTCAAGGTTCCTAAGCATACGGTTCGTGACACGGTCAGCGCCCGGAGCCGAGGCGCTGTTGAGTTTGTGTAGCGCAGACCTTACTTCCCATTCCGCAATGTCTCCGTCCAGCTCATCGGAATCGCTTCCGGTGCAGCCGGGAGGCGGTGTGGACGAGGTGGTGTCTAGTGGGAGATGAATTCTGGCGAGATCTGTCATGATAGAATCTTTGCTACAAAGAGTGAGCGCTCGGTGAACAAGTATCTCGATTGCCGATCTCTGGGCGGCGCGAGTGTCGGTGGGTTTCAGAAGGTGTTTGAGCAAGTTCCACTTGCCGCCCACCCTCATCTGCCCGTCGACTTTGTCGCACATTTCGACCCAGTGTTTCTGTTCTAACAATTTAGAGTACGAGGAAATTTCTGCATTGATCATGGCGATGCGTTTCCTTAGTGACCTGTTAAGTTTGTTCTTCAGCCACCGTTCTCTGAGAGCCTTTTTAGCTTCAAAAAGGTGCGCTAAGTGGCTGTCCATGGTTGGGAAGTCATCATCCGTCTCTATCTCCTTAGTGGAGGCAGAGACTAGGCCTGTAACTCCTAGTGGAACAAAATTATGCAATATGTTTGTGGTGATTTTGAAAGCCAATGTGAAGGAGAATAAGTGTACACAGTTTAAAAAATATCAAAAATGGGTTTTTTTTTAATTGTCAGAAATTTCCATTGTTCGGTGTTTTTTTTTTTTTGAAGCTAGCCCGCCCTAATCTCTTTATTGAAGAGTCATATAAATATAACCTTTTGCAGTTTGACAAACGAGTATGCTCAGAACGTAATGCGGAATTTTCGCCACTCTGCCACAAGCCTTTTTTGAGATATAAGCCCGCAAAGTAGACAGAAAAATGCTTCCTGGGCTGATTTTGAGGATTTTTATCAAAATATCTACGCTCCCCATAAAAAGCAAAAATAATTGGACACAAGCAAAAGCATACATATAATTACTGAAATAAATTTCAGCCTCCTATCCTTAGTATAGCTTGTGTAATTAATAACCAAAATTGGCCAAAACAGAAGAGCAGGTAAGCGCGGCACTCCACCTCTTCGTCATTATTGACTCCCGGCGCTTCGAAAAAATTTTTGCTAGCAAAATCAAGTGCGGATCTCTTCTTTCCACTCATCGGGCAGCAATACATAAAATTTTGAAATAAATTTAAGAGGGTGACCAGCCATGCGTTGTTCGATCTTACGTGGAACACACACACACACACACACACACACACACACACACACACACACACACACACACACACACACACACACACACACACACACACACACACACACACACACACACACACACACACACACACACACACACACACACACACACACACACACACACACACACACACACACACACACACACACACACACACACACACAGTCGAAGGAGCGTTACGTGCCTGTGGTGATGGCATGTTCCATGCTCACAAATACCCGGACGTTCATCGTATAGCGGTCGTAGATTATGCGGCCAAAGCGATAGGTCCAGCCTGGCAGGGGACTTGGTGTAGAAACCGTTGCGTTTACTACATGGCGCTGTCAGCTGCGGATATTCATTTGGCGCGGCACAGAAATGCGAATTAGTATACAGATGCGAAACGGCGCTGGATACCAAAACATTCTTCGCCTAATGCAGGGCGTATATACTCGGAGAAAGAGCGATCATTCTTGCAACAAGCTGCTGCTGGAGGTCGTCTTGCCTGGTTCTGTGACTAGCTCCGTTAATTATTTATAGTAGTTCGTTAACTACGCTTGTTCGGTCTTACCACTCTGGCTAGTGACATTATCGTCGTTAAGAGGCAGAATTCGAAAATAAACTTATAGCGGCCGCTTGTATAATGAAGAAAGAGGATCTACACTGCCACAAAAAATGTGCTTACGTCAACGGTGGAGAGCGCCTACGGATTGCTGGAAATCACAACGCACCTCGTTCGTTAGGTGCTCATTCCTGTTTGCCGGCCACTTTCGCTTTATTGAACATTATAATTGGCTGGAATTTAATCCTATATCAACATGTGTACGTGCGTGCGGGTGTAATGTAACGCCAGGTCTGTAACGTATGGGGGTCGCCGCCATAGAGACGCGACAAAGCGAGGACGCCGAAGTGCGTGTGTTCTGTGCGCGTCACGGTGGCATGCGCCTCTACGTTATTCCCTCCCCTCCCCGCTATCCCGCCTCCCCTCCGCACCAAAGAGCTGTGGGAAGATGCCCTCTGCGACGGGCCTCCCCAGGTCCGCTGGGCCCTTGTTCAACGGGCCCGTGTGGTCGCCGAGATCGTCTTAGAGACCGAGGACTAGGATTCCCTCCCGCATGCTTACTGTATATTATGTAATAAAAATGTTTATTCTCTCTCTGTGTGTGTGTGCGTGGCTCGCTCTAGCGCGCTAGCACTGGCCGGGGACATGGCTGGACGAGCTGCTGGGAGCGGCGACCCGCGGCTGGCTGGCCAGGACTGTGTGAATGCGCGCCATGACGCGGCCATCTCCCACAAAATATACAGAGAGCGAGAAAGAGAGAAAAAAGATCCACGGTGGTATAGTGGCTATCGCACTCGGTTATTGATACGACGGTCGCGGGTTCGAACCCGAGCCGCGGCTGCTGCATTTAGATGGGGGCGAAATGTTGAGGCCCGTGTACAGTGCGATGTCAGCGCACATTACAAAACCTCAAGTGGTCGAAACTTTCGGAGCCCTCCACTACGGCGTCTCTCATGATCATATCGTGGTTTTGGGACGCAAAATACCGGAAATCAATCAAATTAATGGTACCAGGAAAAAGACCGCATATACATGCTTGTGTGAAAAATATACGGCGCGATATTGAGGGTCTGATACTGTCTATATATGGTGCTGAAGAAGTAATGGGGTCAAGGGAAGAGCATCAATCGTGATGAGTTCGTATGATTACATAAACATTTGAAACGATCAAAGTGACGACCTGTATCGAGTGTGGTTATGTTCAGGTCGGAAATGTTAGAACAGGACAAAAAATATCTGTCACAACCGCACAGAAGCTCAGCAGAAGGTAGAGGCTTGAATCGATGAACTAATCGATAAATAGGATGGAGAAGAGGAATTTCCGCTGGAGGCTTTAGCGAGTCAGCGAAAGTCCCTGTTCTCCATCGTTTTTAACCATATGTCATAAAATCGACATATATAAGCCTAACTGGTTTTTCTTTTTCCACTAATTCCGGCAACTTTGTCATTATTGTGATGAAGATTCCAACTGATTGAGACTTACTTCAGAGTGGGACGTATTAGGACTTTATAGGTTAAGCTTTTAGTGCGTTTTGATGCAGAATTGTGCTCTGCAAACAGCAGTATAATCGAAGCGCCTTGTTACATGTGTCAAGAGCAAGACTTAAGCGAAAAGATAACTCCTAAGTACAGTGAAGTGTTGGGCTAATTGGCAAGTGATATATACTTGTGGAAGAGAGCGCTAAAATTTTTTAGCGCTCTCTTCCGCAAGTAGAACTCCTAAGTATTTATATTGATAAACTCTGTCTAAGAAGCAGTTGTTAGAAAAGTAAGTGACATCGGATATAGATGACGTCTTGGATACGACAAAAGAGCAGTTTTGCTAAAGTTAACATGAGCGTATCCAAGGGGAAGGGTGAGGAATGGAAATTTCGAGCTCCCTCCCCCTCCTTTCACATTCTTACAATTTGTATATGTGATCATGTGATAGTGACTATGAAGCAAGCAGAATCCGAGCCGTTGAAGATCTAACTCTTTTATTCGGTGATCCTCTGTGTCGCGAAGAAAACAACTCTCACTTTAACAACAAGAGCGGCAAGCACAGTCCTAGGTCGTCGGTAAAAAGTGATCAGCGGCGAAGCGCGTCGGCTTTCATACGGGCATCGTAGCGCGTTCCAGCCTTATCGCCGATCCTCGCGAAAGGCATGGAACATACTCATGCATAGGCTTTGTACATGCAGCGTTAGCAGAAAACATGCTAGCAGTTGAGAAGCCGCAGACAAGCTCAAGCGTGGCGTGCGCCAAGCGATTACGCAATGGATATGTTAATTCAAACGCGATGCACACATAAATAACGCGCGTAGCAGTATAGATATATACGCACACATGCAGACACATGTACGAACTCACATGAACAAGGTAAGACGACTGCCTTCTTCCTTTCCGAAATAACTTGCTCGCTATACGCCCCTGGAAGTTAGTGAGATCATGTCAATGATCATCTGCCGCTCTTGGTACCATTACAAAACCTTTCAAAACACGTGTTAAGGGCTACATAATCAGAGTTACGTTGAATGAAGCGATATACAACGCAATCGTTGGCATATACGCAGATTTGAGGGGATATTTTGGAATGTATAGGAGGGTTATGTGAAGGAAGAAAAAGAATATCGAATAGAATAGCATTCGACTGGGAGATCGAATCGAATAGTCGTTATTCGTAAACTCGAATACTTCTCGAATAGTTTACGAATATTTCAGTGTTAACAATGCTGAAATAAGCACGGGATTAGTGTAAAAATACGATAAATTTCATGCCCTCTGGTACACTGTAGGCATACGACATGATGGCTATATATTATACGTAGTGCAGCAGGCTACTCCGTGCGGGGAGCGCGGCTTCACACTACGCAACAACCATTCGCGCTTTCTGAACGGCTGATTCTGTGGGTGTGGAAGGTCTGGTAATTTCCTCCAGATACTGTACTTGTGATGTTAATGCTAAAGTTATGAATACGAGGACGGAAATTTCAACTTGCTATGAGCATAAGAGCGGCTGTTCAAATTTAGAGAGGTATCTGAAAAGCATTCCACATTTGATTCGGTTTATATTCGATGCTGTCTCAAAAATCACTATTCACACTCTCTTGAAAAATTTTGCAATGCCCCCCCCCCCTCTTTTCGGTTATCCCGGTTACTCTTGTATGTTATCTAGCTGAACGCGAACAATTTACTTACACTATAAGTAAAAGAATGTGGATGATTTGATGCAATACGGTAAAGTGTTCTACAGAAATTTTCGCAGCTATATAAGATACTTTTGAGAAGTTGATAAATAAGCCGTCAATATGGTCAATGGCATCGAGAAACTGACATCTCATGGGGAAATTCATTGAGCTGGGAGACTACGCTGTTGCCTCTTGTAAAACCATGTCAGGAAACAATGAAGACGCTGATACGGACTCAAGAAACTGTGCTCTAGCAGCTGACCGCTTTGAGAGGTTGTGCGGTTCGCTATATAATTTGTTAATGTGTGCTTATTACCAGATTTAGGCAATGGAAGAATCTTGGCAGCCTACCATGAATTTGGGGCTACAATTCGGTACAGGAATTTTTAAAAGATAGCTGATAGGTCGTTCGAAATCCGTTAGACATAAAAGAAATGATTTTGGAATGTCATCAGAGGCTGCGTTCTTTTTTTTTTTTTTTCATGTAGACTTGCAATTAGACTTTGGACACTTTCCTCGTGTACTATGATGTTACCTAACAAAAAGTCTGATATAATTTCAAAAGGGGAACATCGAGATTATTTGTAATAAAGCAGAATATAAAATAACCGCAAACGCCTTTGAGACTCTAGGTGTATCGCTGATAGTTAAATCATATTAAGTTAAAATAAATTGTGCGAAGCACGTGGAAGCAAGTATTAAGACAAAAAATTTCTCTGACTTGCTTTAATTAGATTTGCTAAAGTACTTTTCTAGTAATAACTTCCAATCTGAGTCAATTACAAGTTTGGTTTTGAGTGGACATGAGAATTTTTTTCAAATGTTACGAACGTCGTTGGTCATGCGGAACATCCAAAGGCCAAGTTGCACATATGGTGGAGAATGAAACTGAGCCCGCTCTAAAACTTCATGAACAATATCATCGCTTGGAAGATCGACGTCAAAGGACCTCTAATGCACAGCTGAAACGACGACGTCAGCGATATAGAAATTGGATCTCGCGCTGTGTGTTGGATTTCCTTTCTCCAGTAAACGTTGCACGTGAGGTGTGTGCGGTCCTCGTGAACGCGTATGGTGGGTGAGAAGTGGCGCTCAATAAGGACGTGGAGAGGCATTTTCAAGGTTTTTCGCCCTCAGCGGTGTGGCTCGCACTGCGGGCAGCTAGGGTATCCGGTCGATTGTGTGCAAATCGGCCGGCGCACACGGTGGGCGATCACGTGCCGGCGCAACCAGACTCGCGCCACGACGTTGACAGACGCTCGAATATAGATGCCGCACCGTTGCTGCAACGCACGGGGCACCGCGTGTGCCCCGTGCGGAAGGATATCGTGGCTGCAATGCCGTCGGCGTTGACCTTTGCCACCGCCTTTGCCTCCTGCTCCTAGAGCGACTCGCGTTTCAGGTTTTCTTCTTGAGCACTCTCACAGTGTTGCCAAGAGGGGTTAGAGATTAAGCAAGCGTACCGAGATGTATGTACGATCAAGGTACACGATTCACCAAGTGTACCCGTGACTGAATTCAACTGTAGTACACTTACGGAATGACAAGGTAAAGAGAGAGGGACGGGGAACCAGCATTCCATGCAAGCGCGGGATTGTTTTCCCAGCCTCCTTTAGTACTTCATATTAAATTATGCTTATTCCATTTCATGTGAATTTCCTTTCTAGTCCTAAAGGCGGATCTTGCACATATATTAGTTGTCACTTTTCTACGTTGACGCTGGAGAAATGAATACTTATGTGGCATAAATTCAAAAGCGAGCCATTCCCATTGCCAAACATGATAAGTACCCAGGTTCATACATCAATGAAATAAATGAAACGTAAGCTCGCATTTCCCTCCTCACCCTCACTCCTAATTGCGATGCGACGCCATTAAGCGGCATAGTTGCGTTCCTGTGCTCTCGCGGTGGCGCGAGCCTCCTCCTTTTTATTTTTTTATGTACTGTGAGCCCTCACAGTACATCACAACTCGACCTTGAAACCTCGAGGCTTTCGTAAAACAGAAGAAAAAAGCGTATGATTTCAATATTAAATAACACTCTCAGCAGTGAACTGCCTTCTCATAATTTTCTTGTGGAACTGTGCACTGAATCGCGCACACTCACCAAACTTCTCTCGCGTAGGAGTCGTTCGCGATCGGCCATGTTGGGGGTTGTAGTCCTGTTATCACGGCGATCGCTTCTGTGCATCGCTGGCTGTCATTTAAACGATGGCCAATAAAACGCTCTCACGGAATAGAAGTCTTATTACTATGGGGGCCATGTCATCCGGTAAGTATAGTTCAGTAGGTGAACTGTTGCGCTGCTACGCTAGAGTACGGGTTTGATTCCCGGCCTCGACGTTTTCACTTCGATGGGGGCAAACAAGAACACCGCTGTCCAAGAGCACCACCGTACCTTGATTTAAGTACAGGTTAAAGCACATCAGATGGTCAAAACCAATACGAAGTCCTCCGCTGTGGTTTGCCTCATAGTGATATCGTAGTTTTGTCACGTAAAAATGCAGACGCTAATAACAAATGTACCTGGATAAACGGGGCGTACACTCTTAGCACGGTAACCTTTAGTTTACAATATAGGTGCACAAAAATGTGAAAATATGCTCCTTTACTAAAGGTTAAAACACTAACGTTTATAAAGAAGCATATTTTCACATTTTTGTGTCCCTATAGAATTAACTAAAGGTTACCGTGCTAAGAGTGTATAAGTCGCAACTGCAATGTATATTTTCCCGTCTGGGAGTAAAGTTGACAAGCTTTTATTTAAGCTAAGCTAGCCCGACCTCAGTACACTGTTAGTCTGTAGCATTCTATCTTTTTCTTTCTGTGCTGGCAGCGTAAACGGGCTTACTCGACATCTTTGCCACGAAAAAGCTTTGATTTGTTGTTGTGTAATTCCTGACCGACTTGAGCAGTAGTGCAATCAAGATGCTCAGTTTTGAAAGAGAAATACAAAGTCTATGCAAGCACCTTGCAAACACTTTCAGAGTTTTTGTAGAGTTCCTTGCGTAGCTCTTCAGTATATTTCTGCTTTGTATTACTTCTTTAATCCTCAGTGAAAATCCTCGGTGTTCATCGACTTCAGACAATGAATCGTGTTGAAAATTGCGCGGAGAAACGGCATTTTCAGAAAAGTACGTTATACCGCACTGTCAGCCCCGCCACCGTGGTCTAGTGGATATGGCACTGGGCTGTTGATCCGAAGGTCGCGGGACCGAATCCCGGCCGCGGCGGCTGGATTTTGATGGATGCGAAATGTCGAGGCCCGTGCGCTGTGCGATGTCAGTTCACGTTAAAGAACCGCAGGTGGTCAAAATTTCCGGAGCCTTCCTCTACGGCATCTCTCATAACCATATTGTGAAATCGTCATCACACTGCACCATCAAGAAAAACGCGTTTTTGTTGGCGGCGCAGTCATGCAAGCCCTTCTGCAGAAGAAGTAGCGGACACACATAAAGCTACGCGTCGCGGTGCATTGCAGTCGGTAGAGTGGATGGGCTTCACGTTGTTCCTTATTTTTTTTTTTTTCAAAGCAACCGTAGTATTTCTTATTTGGAACAGGAGCAGGGCGGCGTGCGCGTGCAGCACAATAGCGAGAAATCGCCAGTCAACGCGTCAGCGTCCGTTGGTATTATGCCATAAGGCACTTTCGGTGTGGGCACAGCTTACAAACGGGCAGATGAAGCATTTGCGCTCCTCGCCGGGCTATGCACCGGCCGCAGGAAGCGTAAATCGATGTCGATCGCGCCACGTTCGAACGCGCTGCTTGCACGTTTCGTTTGTTTCCTTCATCCTTCGTGTGGCTGCGGGAATCCTCCGGGTGTACCAAAGGGAGCCGCGGTGGAATGCGGAGATGCTATCGCGAACATAGATGTCGACTAATTGGCCATCGGCGAAGCATCATCACCCGTTTGCCGGAACCCCGGAGGTCAAGGCGAACCCTTGTTTGGTCGCAGCCAAGGACATTCGAGGTCTGCGAGCGCTCAGTTCCTGGTGGAAGGCAGGAAAAAAAAAGAAATAAAAGCTCGTCGCCCTTTAGCACCTCGCGGAGCGCATGACGCTTTTTCTCGCGCCGTTAGACGAACTGGCTGAGCTCAATGGGCCCGCAATAAATGCCGGGTCACCGTTACTAACCGGTCGGTGGTGGCGAGAGAGAGATTCGCGCGCTGCTCCGCAGATGGTGCTCGCCTGGAGGCCTGCCAGCGCAATATCGCGTCCGCTCGCGGTTCGGCCGTCGCTGTGCTTCTCGCGCGCTCCTCCGGCATCCCCAGGTGGTGACATAACACATCAGACAAGTGCGTGTGTGGGACGCGATCCAGCACGACTAGCGAAAGCGATTCATCTTAGCACGGTCCCTTCCTTAACTCTCCCTTTGAATATGATGTCAGGATCTAGTTACTATTGATATAAGAGTTCATTTACTATGTACTGCGTCTAATTAAATGAGAACGTATTGACCCAAACCTGCTATTTTTTTTTGCAAGCGCTTGGATAAAGTCTACATGACCATCAGATGTATGCGCAGCCCGCGCTCGGTTTGGAAATTTGATGATAGGGCAGCTGACGACAAAGCCACAGCAAGCGAAAATTGGCGAAAATCATGCACCAGGAAGAGCTGAGCTTTATCTGGGTTGCTCCTTTATAATAATAATAATAATAATAATAATAATAATAATAATAATAATAATAATAATAATAATAATAATAATAATAATAATAATAATAATAATAATAATAATAATTATTATTATTATTATTATTATTATTATTATTATTATTATTATTATTATTATTGCAGCTGCGCACTGTTCAGCAAAAGTTATCGCTGTCCCATAGAAGCGCTATAATTTCTGATTTTTCACATTTTGTTATTGCATGATTGCATGCTTCCTTAACCCTGCAACTGCGTCCGTCTTTCCTGTAACCCCGCCACGGTGGTCTAGTGGCTACGGTAATCGGCTGCTGATCCGAGGGTTGCGGGATCGAATCCCGGCTGCGGCGGCTGCATTTCGATGGAGGCGAAATGTTGAGGCCCGTGTACTGTGCGATGTCAGTGCACGTTAAGTAACCCCAGGTGGTCAAAATTTCCGGAGCCCTCCACTACGGCGTCTCTCATATTCATAGCTGGTTTTTGGACGTAAAACCCAAGAAATCAATCGTCTTTCCTGTAAAAGCTGACTCGTCATGTAATTCGCATAAAAAAACATATGGACAGCTTGCACTTTTGGGGCAAGGCTGGGCTAAGGCGGAGCTTGTGGCCGACCTAGCTTCTTCCGACTTCTACATGGTCAAGTCACGTGATTTGTCACCTGACTTGCTGGTACATGGTTGTGGCGGAAACATGTCACATGCTGTTACGTCATGTTACGTGATTTGGGTCACGTGTCTAGGTTCGAATTGTCTTGGCGGGCAATGTCCGGTTCTGACGCCCTCCTCCTTTCCCTGGTCACCTCGCGTCATTCGTCTTCACCATCACCTCCCCTTTCTTACCCCTTGGTACATGCTATACTATACATGTCTATGGTCCGCGTTATGCTTCACCCTCTCTCCTCGTCCTTTCTCTCCTCCTCACCGTCACTTACCTTTCCCACCTCCCTTGTTACGCTATACCAGTCTATGCTATGCTATGAAACGCATCCGCCCTTATGTAGTAGTGCGCTGAGGGCATGAGCGCAAGAGAACAAAGAAGTGCGCGCACATGCCGTGGATTTCATAGAACTCCACGCTTACATATATCATGATGGTGATCATTTTCATCCAGACAGGACAGATTACGCTCGGCATAAGGAGTTCTACTGTTACAAAGAGAGAGAGAGAAAGGAAGGAAACGGGCGGCGCATGCAGGCAGAAGTGCTAGCTGCAGACCGCGTTTATAAGCCCTTATAAGACGCACTAGTCTCTCGTGCAGTTAGTGTTTATCAGGCAATGATAAACACTAACTGCATGAATTGATGTCATTAGTAAGGAAGTAATTTATACTTCTTTGCGAATGACATCAACTCATTAAAATTTTATATGTTTTGCAAAGAATGATTAACATTGAAAATCGTAACTCTGGAAAAACAAGTGCACCCGCATTAGTCGATATTATTGTGGAAAAATACGCACGGCAATATGAAGAAGAAACGGAGCACTTGCGCTCACTGGAGAATATTAGAGTGCGAGCATCTTTTCGTGAATTTTCAAGTACAGTGAACCGAGGCTTACGAAAGGTGTCTGTTTTCCAATACTTTGAGAACTAACGATGTCGTTCTGAAACTCGGTATATAAGTATGATGATATGAAATATGCATCGAGAAGAGAGTAAGACATGGAAGTAAAAGCAGACAGGAGTGTGTCTACTTTCCTTTGTTATATATATATATATATATATATATATATATATATATATATATATATATATATATATATATATATATATATATATATATACATATATATATATACATACTATATATATATATATATATATATATATATATATATATATATATATATATATATATATATATATATATATATATATATATATATATATATTGTTACGTGGCGATTAATGGCGCTGACCTGCAGTGGGGTGTACGGTTACAGGGATGTGGAAGACACCCAAGAAAGAAGACGATGATATATCTTGGGTGAGCGTGGTGTGACTCCCAGCTTGGTCGGTCTGAAATACAAACGCTGTAAATAATTCCACCGTTTGTTCTGTTCCGTTTCATTTTTGGTGGAAGTGCTGGGTACCCTTCAGTCTTCTACGACGGAGCTCCGCAGTGGACGCCACCTCGAGTCTACAAGCATGGCTCTGGGCAACGACACGCCTCCGTCCACTTCAGCTACGTCACCACCAGCGATCACAACTCAGTACGTCGCTCTATCACAACACCGTGATCCCGGTATCTTTGCCGGCGCAAACAACGTTGACGTGGATCAGTGGCTTGGGATGTATGAGCGCGTCAGCAAGACCTACGGCTGGGATCCAACCGTCATGCTGGCGAACGTGATATTTTACCTGGACAAGACTCCTCGCGTCTGGTTTGAGACCCACGAGCAAGATATTACCAGCTGGGATACCTTTAAGAACAGCTCCGCGACCTTTTCGGGAAGCCGTCTGGGCGGCAGCTCGCTGCTAAGAAACAACTGGCGGTACGTACCCAGACGTCAACGGAGCCATACTTGTCCTATATCCAGGACGTACTGGCCTTGTGCCAAAAAGCCGATGACAGAATGCCCGAGACTGAAAAAGTCTCTCACATATTGAAGGGCATTGCAGATGATGCATTCAATCTGCTTGTATTCAATAACGTAGCGACCGTCGACGCTGTGATTAAGGAGTGTCGCCGCTTAGAGCAAGCGAAAAGCCGGCGCATATCACACCAGTTTGAGCGCCTTCCGAACACGGCTCCAACGTCTTCCTGCGAGACAGTTCCTTGCGAGCAGTCTGCATCTGAACATGTCACACGAATCGTCCGGCGCGAACTCGAGGCCGCATGCCCTGCTGCGAACAAGAATATGTTTTCCGACGCACCGGCCCCAACCGTGTCATTGATCCAGGCCGTTGTTCGGCAAGAATTCGCCAACCTTGGTCTGCTTCCTTCTGTCTGCGCCGTAAACAATTCGGATACCCCGTTCGCTTCGTCAGACGGTCCTCGACGCCGTCAGTACCCTCCTGTTCGTTCCAGGAATCCGTCCGAGTGGCGAACAGCAGACGATAAGCCCATCTGCTTCCGCTGTTGCCGCGCAGGACACATCGCTGCTTATTGTCGCAGCCAGTGGCCGTATACGTCGCCTAACCAGTTCGCCACGTATTCCAGTCCCTTCCGTAGACCTGCTCGCCGTTACCCGACGCGCAACGAATTCTCTGCTTTCAACGCCCCTGAAGACAACGGCCGATACATTCCGTCGTCGCCACCTCACAACCGCTCATCTCGTTCACCGACCCGCCGCCGCTCTCCATCGCCCTCTTATAGCCGTCGCCTGTCCCCGGAAAACTAGGTTGCGCAGCTTCTGGAGGTGAAGCTGCACTGTCGACTTTGTCCGAAAATCCTCTTTTGCCCTTACGTCTTCACCGGAACACTCTCGAAGTGCATGTCGACGGTATCCCTGTGAGAGCTTTGGTTGATACGGGGGCTCATGTTTCTGTTATGAGTGCCACATTTCGTCGTCTTATGAAGAAGGTTCTTACGCCTCCTATGACCTGTGCCGTACGAGTCGCAGATGGTGGCACAGTCGCCGTTGTTGGCATGTGTACAGCTCGCGTTACAACCGCTGGCCATGACGTAGTTGTCGTTTTTAATGTCCTGGTGAAATGTCCCCACGACATCATCCTTGGCCCCGATTTTCTCGCCGCCAATTCCGCTCTCATTGATTGCTCCACCGGTGTCCTCCGTCTTGAACTGCCGCAGTACTGTGAACCCGATCACCAGCATCCGTGCCGTTTACACTGCAGCGACTTTGTTCATTTGCCGTCAAAAACTGTGGCGTACGTCGAACTGTCATGTTCGCCAATCTTGCTGCACCTCTCACAAACGTGCTCCTTACGCGTTGTGTCACTGTCCCCTATACAGTCCTCAGCGTTACAGCTAGTAGAGCCTACCTGCCACTTCTCAACTTTGGTCTCACCAATCAAGTGTTCGCACAAGGCATGTCCGTGGCTCTCCTTCACCCACTCCAAGATTTTCAGGCAGAAGCTTTCACTCTCGATGCTGTCGTACCCGAACAAAGCGCACCCAGGATGACCAATTGTGAAAGCCATGATATCCACAGCATGATTGCCACTGATCTTCCACCTGAGCAATCTGAAGCCCTCCACAGCATTCTGTGGTCCTATCGGGACGTTTTTGACTTCGGTGATCAGCCTTTAGGACAAACGTCAGTTGTCAGGCATCGCATACACACCGGCGATGCTAGTCCCATTCACCGTCGCCCTTACCGAGTGTCCGCGTCTGAGCGAAGTGTCATACAAGACGAAGTATCCAAAATGCATGCAAAGGGCATTATTGAGCCATCCTCCAGTCCATGGGCATCCCCTGTGGTGCTAGTAAAAAAGAAGGATGGATCGTGGCGCTTCTGCGTAGATTATCGCCATCTCAATACCATCACGAAGAAAGACTCCTACCCACTGCCGCGAATCGATGATGCCCTGGATTGCTTGCATGGTGCCACTTACTTCTCTTCTATCGATCTTCGCTCTGGATATTGGCAAATCGCTGTGGATCCCATGGACCGGGAGAAAATGGCATTCAAAACGGCGTCACGAGCGTAAGAAGTGTTCGAAGGTGGAACTGGTGGAAGGGACGTGTCCAACGGCAAAGTTGGTTCACGGCCGAACAGGAGGTAGAACGGGGAGTACCCAGCAGTGTCGTGGCGTGACGAATTATATGCAAAGGTAACGTATGGCAGTGCAACGTCCCAATCAAGATGATCATCCGACACGTACTTAGAAAGCATGTCGGTCAGGGTCCTGTTCAGGCGCTCCGTGAGGCCGTTGGTCTGTGGGTGGTATGAAGTTGCCAGTTTGTGCTGTGTAGAGCAGGAGCGCAGGATATCGTCAATTACTTGAGAAAGGAAGGTACGGCCGCGGTCGGTCAGCAATTGACGTGGAGCACCGTGGACTAAAATAACATCATGTAGTAGAAAGTCAGCCACGTCTGTGGCACAGCTGGTTCGGAGTGCGCGTGTGATGGCGTACCGCGTCGCATAGTCGGTAGCGACGGCAATCCATTTGTTTCCTGCAGCAGATGTTGGAAATGGACCTAGGAGATCGAGGCCCACACGGAAAAAGGGCTCCGCAGGGACGTCGATGGGCTGAAGGTACCCTGCAGGGAGCCTTGATGGTTTCTTGCGGCGCTGGCAGACTTCGCAGGCATTGGCATAACGCCGCACAGAGCGCGTTAGACCAGTCCAATGGAAGCGGTTGCGTACCCGGTCGTAGGTGCGGGCAACGCCTAAGTGGCCAGCCGTTGGGGCGTCGTGAAGTTCCCGGAGAATTGCGGAGCGCAAGTGTGCCGGAATGACAAGAAGGAGCTCAGGTCTGGTAGGGGCCATATTTCGTCGATATAAGGTTCCATTCTGCAGAGTGAACATGCGTACTGAGGTGTCACTTGGTGAGGACTGAAGCCGATGGATCAAGTTATTATATATATATATATATATATATATATATATATATATATATATATATATATATATATATATATATATATAACCAAAAGAAAGGGGTCAAGGGCTCGTTTAATTGTTAGAAACAACCTGATGAACGAACAAACATGTTGGGATACATATTGCTTGATTTGCCATATTGCAATATTTGCTGGCATAAATATTTGGCTATGCGTTATAATTACACCAATATATAGTATGTTTGGCCGCATGCTCGAATGATCACAAGAACTCGGTTGCACGTGGACGCACAGACAGCGTATGTGCGTGTCTGTGCGCTGTTTTATGCCCTCGTCCGATCCGCGGTTATTAGACGTCATTAGGGAATACAAACCGCTACATTACGCACAAATGAAATACACAGCGAATAAAACGTGGTGAATGGAAAATAAAGACGAGAGAACCACACGCTAATTCTTAGTCGATCTTTATGCAGTCTGGATAGCTTCGATGCATAGGGCAACATTTATACGAGAAAATTGGGCAACAGGACGGCATACCCCGGTCAGCCTTTGTTCATCTGGGCTTGGTTTCAGTCTGCGAACGCAGTTTCTCAAAATAAACGGAGAATATCGCACATGATAAGTAGCCCCAGAAGGCCCCCAGAATCAGGAACACGATGCATGTATTGCTGACGCGTTTGCCGGCTTGTGTAAACGCATCACAATGTCACAGCGCCGACACGAAAGTGTCAGAATGCTTGTAGTAGACGGAAGATCCTGGCAGACAGTTCCGGTGACACCGTCTGGAGAAGAATCTCTGCCTTCTGAAGGTGCATGTTTTCCTCGTTCCTCGATTTGGCTCGTCGCACGAGCACGCGCCGGGGGCAGATTCAAACTACACGTGCACGCGGCATCCCGCTCTGCTTTGGTCGCCGGGTCGCCTGCCTGCACGAAGAAGCATATCCCGCCTGCGTGCCCTCGGCTTAAAAATGGCAACTGCTTTCAAATGATGTCGTTTAGCTGTTTGTTCTTCGCCGCTTATAAACGCACGACGCAAATGGGCAGCCACCTACGAAGCACACCGGCGGCTTCCGAAAGAATTGAAGAGACGGGGCGAAAGGTCAGGGTTTCGGCCGGTGACGTTTTCCGGGTGGCGGCATCACTCGCCTCCAGCCTCCGCGGGACGAAACACAAAAGAAAAGGGAAACGACGGCGACCGGCCCGCCAGGATGTTTGACAGAAGTGCAAACGTTCCAGGACCTCCGCCGCGATGCGCCGATGATGCATGACGAAAGGCTAGTGCTCGGAATAGGCGCCTGAGTGGCCTCTGTCACGCAGGCTTGTACGCCCTGCTTCGGGCGCTGCCCTGGCGCTGCAATTCGGCGACGCGAGCACCGCGGTCGCAGCGCATTATGTACTCTGGGACGCTGGACTTGATCGGGGCTTTGTTGTACGAGGTGGGCACACGGTACCAAACGGCGTCTCTAAATGCGTGACGCTGCCGCCTGCGGTCTGTGATGTCCGAATTCAGTCTGCCGATGCCAGTATTTCTTTCTTCTTTTTCTTTTTTGCTTTAATGCCCGAACTTTCAACGCCACACTTGCAATTACTGTGCGAGAAGGCCAATGGGTATACCTCAGTCTCTCCAAACGAATTCACGTATACTTAGCATGGTTATGCTGTAACAATAAGTTAACGCTTTAGGAGACAGTAGTGTAACATTTGCATTATTAGAAACCAGGTGTCGCATGAGGTGCTTCGTTACCAGCAGTGGCGTCGGCATCGAGGCGCTCTAAATATATTCCTGAAGAATATACCTCATAAAAGAACCTCATAAAAGTATTCGCAAAAGAAAATTTCAGCTAATCACAGTGTTGTGCATATCATTACAGAAGCCGGACAGCCAATGGGAAAAAGTACTCACGAAAAAAGAAAGAAGTTTTGTGAATTCGGCCCTTCGGGGCTGAATTCGCGAACCATTTCTTTCGTAAGTGATGTTTATTGCCATTGACAAACCGGTTAACTAATGAAATATACGGCATCAGGATTAACTGAAATTTTCTCTTAGGAACAGCTATAGAGCAAGAACGTTTTATGAATGCGAGATACGTTGTCGCATCTGTCGAAATTAAGTGGCTGGAATGTAACTCTTTGTTTAGGGGCCAGCCATGTCCGCCGTCCGTCACGCTCCATGCATACCCTTGCCCTGGACCCACTCTTGCCCTCAGCCAACTGCTACATGACAGTGATTATGCAAAGGCAAAGAAAG
>CM023481.1:257533503-257549279 GCA_013339685.2 Hyalomma asiaticum
TTTTCTATTTATTTCCCTCTTCGTTTCCGATCCTATGCGCCACCGCACACACGGCACATACGCAAGTTTTTTTTAAACTGTGGAAGGGCTCCCAGCTAGCACGTTGGTAGGTAGCGGTGCTTTCACACAAATCAGCGAAACTTAGTGTAAATAGGTAGAGCAGGCGTAGTGAGACATGCGGACATGCTATGAGCACTGCATTACATGGCAAGCTTTTGCGGACCTCCGACACATCCTTGGGCTCTCTCTGGCAAGTCTTTCTTTTAATTGCTATAGTTATAAAGGAATCGAGTAAAACAGTGGAAATTTATATGAATATTCGAAGGGCAAAATTTTCGAGCCGCATCAGATAACAATATTAGAGAAAAGTAATCGTTTAATATCTAGTAAAACTAAATCAAATGAAATGTTTCGTATCTGCTAGCCACAAAATAGACATCCTGCATATTTTGATACATGTGCAACGCAACAGGATCGCACCCGGAAATTCGCGTTGAAATAAATGATAAAAAAGTAAGAGTGAGTTATAATCATAGCGACGTCTACTGTGGAGTGCATCTCGTTGATTGATTTCCGGGGTTTTCCGTCCCAAAACTATCTGTGATTATGAAAGACACCGTACCATGGAGGGTTTCGGAAATTTCGACCACCTGTGGTTCTTTAATGTACACTGACATCATATAGTACGCGGGCCTCAACATTTCGCATCCATCGAAATGCAGCCACCGCGACCGGGATTCGAACCCGCAACCCTCGGACCACCAGCCGAGTACCATAGCCACTAGACCACCGTGGCGGGGCTGCATGTCGTTGGGCAGACGCAATTAGGAGTGAATACAAACGCGCAGAAAATAGCCACAAAATAATTGGGTTTGTCTAAATTGAAACAGGTCATTGATAAGTTGCATAAAAGGGGGTCTTGTTTGCTCACAAGTTTCTTAAAGGTTACGCTCAAATATCATGGAGTTACACAGCAAAACCAACAGAGACATCCTGCAGACTTTCGGTTGGCATTGTTCGCTTGCACATATACATTCAGCGTTGTCGATGTAAACAAAGCTCATTAGAAAATGGTTAACTATACAGAAATTTCTATTTGCGATAAAAACAATGCATGTTTTCGTGCTCCACTCCAGCACACTGAACTCCGTTAACTTTCACAGGTGATTCCGAATATAAAGGGTAAATAGTTCTGATTAATTTACGGAAAGAACGCTGTTTTCTGTAGCCCTTGTAGGCAACGCAGCCCATGGAGAGGGGGGTGGGGGGTGGAGTGGAAGAGTGGAAACGGAAGTTTTGAGCACCTGGGGTTATTCAGCGTGCACTGACATTGCAGAGTGCACGGCCATCGAAATGTGACCGCTCGGCCGGTTTGCATTCTCGTCTTTCCCGTCACATTCAAGCACCATTAGACCAGCGCAGCGAAAAAAAAAAAGAGGGAAACCGTAAAAAGATGAGTAAAATACATAAATCGATAAAGGCCAACAGTGAGAAAGGCTGGAATCAGTCGCAGCGACGAGGGACTGCTGGCAGGTTTCGACACCGTCGAACCCCTTTGTTTCGAATTGATAACCGGTATTATTTTTATTCGGTTCAGGTTCGGTTCGGGCTCAAGCACGTTCTGAGAATATTGGTTCGAGTTCGTGTTCAGTTTCGGTCAGAATTGCGGTTCGGCTACGGTTTTCGGTTAGGGTCCTGGTTCGGTTCGACACCCTGATTACAAACCACACTGTGAAAGTGGCTGGCGAGCGAAGCTGCGTCATCACATGGTCCGATAGACCAACGTCACGTATAGCCTTGAATGATTGCTGACGAGAACGAAGTGGGTTCTAACCCGGTCGTGGCTGTCACATTTCAATTTAAGCGAAATGCGACAGATGCCCGTGCACTTGCATTTAAGTGCATGTTAAAGATACTCACCATCCACGCACCGCGTACAGATAGGGGACTAGCCGAGCTGAAATTTGCGGCCCCGGTGTTTATTACTAGGTTACCCCCGATGATTCAATAGAGTATTTCTCAGTTATCGGTTACGTCCTTGTGTTGCTTAATAAGACAGTTTTGCTTGGGTTTATCACAGTGTTTATTTGAAACGCTGCACATTGGGGTACGCATAATCACTACCATGTAGTTGTGGGCTGAGGGGACGATTGTGTCGAGCGTAAGCAAAGAATAAAATGCGCGCCCACTGCTTCCTGGGAAACCGCGGATGCCGGACGTTCAGGTTATAGTTACACACGGGTTCGCTCGGGGAAAAAACAAAAACAAAAAAGAAAAATGCCGTCTAGCCGAAATTTCCGGAGCCCTCCACTATGGCGTGCCTCATAATCATATACTTGTCTTAGTACATAAAACCCCAGGACAGACAGGCAGTCAACGAGCTTTATATAAAGTTCGTTGCCTGTTACGGGAGGTCGTTCTAAGGGCTCGCCGCGCCCTTGTAAAGGAGAGAACACCATGACGCTGCGCCCTTTCCTGGGCCTTCTGCATTGCTTGGGCTTGCTTTCGGAGTACACGCGCTTCTGATGGCCTCCTGCCATCACCAGGAAGCATTATTATTATTATTATTATTATTATTATTATTATTATTATTATTATTATTATTATTATTATTATTATTATTATTAATGCGAAGCACTTGGTGAACTTAAGCCACTTGGACCGTATCTATCTATCTATCTATCTATCTATCTATCTATCTATCTATCTATCTACATCTCGGTGCTCTCCTGGTCGCCTCGTTCACCTGTTATACCTAAATATTTGGGAGGTGGGGTATAAAGGTATGACGAATATGATTGACTAGTCTTTATATCACTAACACAGTATACTCGTCATGTATGTCACGATTAACGATACCGCAATCACGCGTAGTTTTCTGCGCACGGCTTCACACCACGCACTGCCTCCAGGATCGGCTCACACCCAGGACGGCCGGTTCAAAGAGCTGCGCAAACAAAGAAGGAACATTGTTTGTCCTCGCTTGTGCTTGAAACGTAAACATAACAAGCACACAGACACACACGCAACTTACCAAGTGGTAGGGGGGTATCGAACACTGGCACCCCGTGTGCCAGTGCTCGATTACACGCTACCATTAGGCCACGGCGGTTCCTCCCACACGGTATAGAGAGTAAGCCTATTGTACCTGCAGTCGCGAAGATGGTGCTTGTGTAACGTGAATTGCACTTCTAATGTGTGAAAAGCGCTATCATAGCAACACATATGTTCTGCTGCCATCCGGTGCGTTTCTGTGCAATTTTGCTCGATCGCGCAGTAATACTTCAACGAACAATGCTGATGACAGTACATCAACGCACCGTACAGTGTATTTTCCTTCGGTAAAAGAGACGTCTGTGTTTTCAACTAACGTGAGTGCCAGCGTTACGTCATACTATGAGCTACGATTCAGTCGCCACGCTGCTGTCAACGTTCCTGGTTAGCCCACGTTAAGCATACTCATGGGTGAGTACTCATGAATTTCGCACAAGGACCTTGATTCTACTCGTCACAGTTGGCTCAACGCCAAACAATTCGTCATAGGCAGTTTCCCGCTGCCAGCTTCGCATGACACTGATTCCCACAATGCGGAGGATCTGCATGATTATTGTCAACATGAAATACACCAGTTTCTTTTATTGTTGTTGCCCTTGTTGTTGTTGAACGAGTGAGCAATGAACTACTTGAAATTATCGATGGCATGGCAATTGAGTGCACTGTACCAACGTTATTCCTTTGAAATGCTGCTGACAGGTGCCTTGTAATGATCTCCTTTTCGCGTCTTTCCAGGCGGGTTCCCCTTACAAAAATGTATTGAGACACTATTGAAACACTATCGGTCGGTGTTGAGATTGTACTGAAGAGTCATTATCTGCTCGTCGAAATATCATTGAATTCAATGTTGACACTTCTTGTATATTGGCAACCGAAACATTATTGAAATCTGTTGAGCGAGTTGTGGTAGAATTGTTCTTGTTGAGAGGACGTTGTGCACTAAATATTCACTGAGATGCTTGTATTGGATATCTATTGCGTTAAAATTAAAGCAGCATTGCGACTTACATATACACTTTTCTTAAGTTGACTAAAGGTGGGGCTGCCCTCTAGTGGATGCTTTCTGCGCTCGGTTTGTCTGAATACCCCTACCTTTCTTCAGAAAGGCACGCGTTCATCGCCAGTCTGCGAAGGAGGGCTATTTTTATTTTTTTGCTAGAATACACGAATTAGAACCGCACATTTTATACATGTTACACACATTTATACATAATTATACATCCAACAATGACCAACAACCCGAAAACTGCCGCGCATATCCCCTGCATATACATACCGCCTTAGCACTAAGCGCACCAACAGGCTTATTCGCGATTCCACCTGAATGCTCGTCACCTAGTGCGCACACCTGGAAACAGGCGACCCAGGGTCGGCCTATAAAGGCAACGTGTTATCCCTTTACCGAATGCTAAAGAAACAGCTATATAGGTCTTTAATCGTCGCCATGCGACCGTGCACCAACCCATAAATGATAAAAGTCAAGTAAAAAGACTTTTGTCTTGCACTAAAATGTATCTTTTCGCGGTGGAAAGGCCGCAACGCATCGTTTCCCGAAAGAAACAGACGACGCACCACGATAGGCGACGTGGAAAATAAACTCGCGCATAGGCAAGAAATTGACCTACATTATGCTGGTTTGCCCGAGCACTTCACTTACTACAACTTCTTTCTCCCAGTTGAGTAAAGCATTATTTACGTGTGTGTGTATGTGCGTGTTATATTAATATCACATGGGCTCCTCAAATTGCATATGTGTACTTTCGTCCATAGGCAAGCGCTTTTATGTATATCGGATGCACGCGAAATGTGGCTACGCTCGCTTTCTGCGCCAGCCATCGCGTTAGCGAGGTTCAAGTTGAGCGGCAGAAATATTCTTGCTGACTTACCTTTCGACGCATTCAACAAAATAGTGACGAAACGCATCTCTCTCAGAGTACTCCTACGCACAAGCAGTACTCTACCTCAACCTCCGGCTCGCTTGAAAGTTACTGATTTTCAAAATGTGTCTGAAGCAGCTGGCCAAACAGGCTGGACGTGCGAACGCGAAGCGCAACTACATTTACGTCGTCTCGTCATTGAAATCCTTCTGACCAATTTAATATGAGGTGATCCGCCAATTTCACCTTCGATAAAACAGCCCCGATTTAAAGCCGCAATCGAGAAACTTCAGCGCAGCACTAAGCGAAATGCCCGCCGTGACCCTGGACATCGTATCCAATTTTGTTTATTTGAGCAGTGTTGCCAGAATGAAGCAGCTTTTTCTGGGGTTGCCAATATGGACACTGAATTCCGACCCTCCAAGTTACAGTGAAGGCTTACGTTTCTTCAAATCTATACATTGAATGATTACGCTGAAGATACAGTATACGTTCATTTTGTATTTATCGCTAGGAAACACGGGCTTGTTGATCTAAAGGCACAAAATAGTGGGTGGTGTAGTTACAAAACCTTTGTTAGTGCTTGCGTGAAAGCCATGATCCCGCATTAATTGGCCAGAGACAATGCATACGGTGTCACATGACAGAGGGATCAACCAATTCTTTTTCTATTCTTTCCGTCTTGGTTCTTGTGCACTGTTCATTTTAATGTATCTAATCCACTGCTTAGGGGATCTTTACCGACAGAGGTACAAAAGTTGTTCAGTAATTGATGATTGATTTCTGGGGTTTTAAAAGAGTAGGCAGGCGTTATGCCCCTCTCGGGGGCAGTTGTCAGCCTGTTCTATTTTCCCTCACGTCCTTGTGCGTATATGTTTACATGCCAAATAAATAGATAATCCAGATAATCCCAAAACCAGCTATGATTTGTGGAGGTCTCAGGAAATTTCGACCACCTGGAGTTCTTTAACGTGCACTGACATCGCACAGTACACGGGTCTCAATATTTCGCCTCCATCGAAATGCAGCCGCCGCGGTCGGGATTCGATCACGCGACCCTCGGATCAGCAGCCGAGTACCATAGCCACTAGAGCACCGTAGCGGGGCAAAGTTGTTCAGTGATGTTGCTTTTATTTTTGTCAGACTTCCCTTTTTTTTAGTGGACCGGGTGCACATTTCTTTCTTCTGCTTGCCATGGTATAAGCAAATCCTGCTTGTTTCTCGGCGAAAGCATTAGCACAAATTCATGACAGCATAGGCTGCACTGACCTGTACTAATGACTGTCGTCCTTACGTTGTTTTCCCGTTTCGTAGGGACGTGGCACTGCGACCGACGACGCTTCGTCGGCGCATGCGTCGTCCCATCCTTGCTCTCCTGTTTGGAGCGTGCCTTGCCGCTCGTTTTCGGTTCCTTTTCCAGACCTTTCGGGAACGGGCACCCAGATTGCGCTGCTAATGCGATGGTTGGTGGTAGCCTCATCGCCTCTAAGACGGTCTCGTTTCTTCTCCTTTTAGCTCGCGGTTGCCCCCTGTCGCGTCGATTTGTGTTTTTCGGATGAAGCTTTACACAAATGGGGGAGCGGGCACCCCCAATATTGACTTTTCTGGACTCGAACACATGGCCATGAAAGTACTGTAAAAACAATGGAACTTCAGTAAAAATTTAATGAAATATCAATGGAATGCTTTCAGTTGTAAAGTTATAGAGTTCGGAACACGGAAGCTTATTTGAGCTCCAGTTGTACGGGCTGAGTGTATGTTGGAAACTCAATGCTTACGAGTTCAGTCATTTGAGCTAAAAAACTTCGCAATGGAAACTGAACACCCAATTTTATAAAGGACTAGTGTCCAAAAAAAGCCGCGTCGTCCGCGATAAGATTTCAGGCTGGACTCACAGAGCCTTCATCCGAGTCATCGCGGCTCAAGCTTACGTACCATGTCCATGATGAATGTAACGGTGCGTCGCACTAATTGTTGGCAGAAGTATTTGTTGCGTACTAAAAACTACCGTGCATGCAGGCCGCTAAGAATCCAAATAAAGCCAGCATATTTGAAGGTGTGTCAGTATGCCTAAGTCAGTAGGAGTGCCCGTCATATCCGCGCTGTGAAATATTTTCCACTCACTTTCACATATCCGCTCAATTAAATATGCTGATGTCAATCAACACAATCCATCATTTAATACACATTTTTCGTTGAAAGAGATAACGGCATTCTTGTTGGCTGTTTGTTGAGCGAGATGAATGACCTTCGAAATATGCTTGAAAATCCATTGATTCAACAATCTCCAATCGTTTTTAACGGTAACTCAATAGCCGTTTTCGTAAGCGATACCCTCTCTTACAATTGTCAGTTCTTGGAGCTCTTACGTTTAGCGTGCGCAATCTGCCGCTCGTCTAAATGTGTCTCAAAGACTTTGTAATGATTCTCAATCACGAAGCTTTACTTTTCCTTTACCTCATTTCATCATTGCGCAGCACAGCGAGTCTCTCTCTCTCTCTCTCTCTCTTTCCCGTTGCTGCGCAAACAGACGGCGCAGTACAAATCGCCGTGAACACGTTTGTCACGCTTCACGACCGATATTGCCGCGTCGGCGACGAGGTGGGAGGCCTGCGCGCGGGTCCACGCCCGGCGAATATGCTCGCCCCCTTGGCCGCAGGCGAAGTTGCCGCGGGCTAGTAACGATCACGAAGCGCCGCAGCCTCAGGCCGAACCGCGTTTGCACTGCAGGCTGCGCGTCCCGGACCACTTCCGGGGTCAGGTCGACAGTTTTGCAGCGACGGCCGGGCACGACTAGCTACGCAGAGCGCGCTGCCGAGAAGTCCGTTTCCGGTACAGCCGGCACTCGCCTTTCACGACCCGACGCCGGGGAGCGGCCAGGGAGACTCGAAACAACTGCGGCCGTCCATCCCCGGCGCACATTATGGAACAAAGCCTCTGCAAACAGAGAGAAAGAGCTCGTCTACGGTTCCGGTAGTGTACCTTGGCAGGGCATTTTCGGAGCGGTGCTAGTTGTCGTCAGGGAGTGTCGTGAGGTGGATCACCGCGCTTCACGAGCCTAGAAACGGCGCGGGTCACCTGGGCCGAACCAGATTGTTTTCCTCGCTTCTCACTTCCGAGAGGATTCGGCGATTTTCCCTCGCAGTTTTCCAGGTTTTCACTGACGGCAGAACTTTCTTCTCCTGTAGAGCCAAATCTAAGTCTTGCTGGGAGACGGCGGAAAGTCTGTATGTAAACGATACAGTACTTACGATATAGGTAAGATATGCACTGCGTGCTACGGCGGCTGTTCGTAACGAGATAGCGTAACGTAAAGAGACCGGGCTATTTGACTAACCGGACGCCCACGCATTAATGAGACCCCCATCGAGGGTAGCCAGGATATTAATGCCCCGTCAGCTGGACCAGTAATGTAAATTTCTGAATTAATATCTCACGATTGATCATCTGCGGAGTGTAGAGGCTGCGCATGTGGCCCGAAAAAAAAAAAAGATAACCCGACAGAATAAACGGCAGTGACCACGTCGTGTCGGGAGCATATGTGCCCAACTAAGATAATGAGGTCGAAATGCAACGGTTTGGCTTCAGCCTCTTAGTAAACCACGACCAGCTTCTTTTTTTCCCCCTCTTCCGTCCGGCTGTGAGGGGGCGGAAGCCAGGGGGAAAGTTCGGATCCATTTGGATTCCGGGGTGGCGCGTGTTACATAATAGTGGATAATATGTTATGTACGGAGGGTACCGGCCATTTTGGAGAGATCTGTGGGCACAGCAAGGCCCGAACACTACCGCGCACTCGAGGCGTGTGCGACCTTTGAGGTCCAGATTACATACGAAAACCTTTACGCACTGACAGGCGGATAAGGAACACAGTAGGCAAAAAAAAAACGTGACAGTCGTAATAACAATAAGAAAAAAGAAAAGCTAAAATAAAGGGATAATCTTTCCAGACGTCTGTGTACTATTGTTATACGTTACGTGTTCTGGAGCACGGCGTCGGTGGAACGTCTTTCCGGATGTCTTCAATTTCTTTTCGAGGAATGACGCGCGGCTTCAGAGGCCACTCACCACCATTGTTACGCGGCCGGGAAGCCACGGCTACCAAGCAGAATGGTCGCCGCTAATCGTGACTCCGTTGACGCAACGCTCTCTCGTTCGCATGCCGACACAGCGGTTGGCAGAATAATGGCCGTAGAAAAAATGAAATCCTGTTTGCAGAGCAATAAGCACCCTCGCTACTTATCCGACTCTTCAGAACTCTGCCCGCACGGGAATTTGACCGCGGCCCGATTCTCTTGAGAAGTCAAAGTAAAAAATAAAAAGAAAGGAGGGGGGGGGGGGGGACGACGACTGAAGAAAGAGGAAAGGAAAGAACGAGAACAAATGCGTAATATAGTAAATATAAAAAACAAAGAAAAAACCTTATACTGGTTGACATGTAGGCGGTGCACTGAAAAGTTGCTGGCAGCAGTGCCCAGGCTTTACACTTCTGAATTTGTAACATACACCTTCAAATGGCACAGGGTGCACGTGCCCGGCTAGAGCATTGTCCGTCAAACTGCTACAGACTGACCAATGAGCGAAAGAGGGAGACGGAAAGATGTATATAATAAAAGCAGAAGGAGGAACTCCGTCCGTTTCTGCCTCAGAGCGCCGATGGAAGTACCGGTCAGATGCAAGATTGAGACGGGGAGCGCTTCCCGTTGGCATATGGAGGCCATAAATCGAAGGCATTGATGGTATATCGGCCTCGGAAGAAGTTGTTGGGGCGCTGTCGCCGAAACCGAAGAACTGCCATTGTAGCTGAAAAGAAAGGAGAACTACAAGAAGGCTAACCGTTATACCCCCCCCCCCCCTCCCCTTTTTTTTTTTTCCTCGTCTGATTTCGTTGTTACATGTGCAATCACTCACACTCTGTGGTAGAGGTTTTCTCACCAAGGCTGACGTAACAAATTACGACGATGGTGGGATTAGGGGGACGGGACCGACCGGGAAGTGCAGAATAACTGATTACACTTCTGGTAAAAAAGATGTGCCAGGTGCATTTGGCATTATTGTGTTTATCATTCTTGCGATAGAGGCTCAATGTTGCTTTAAGATAAAGGAAGCAAGG
The DNA here is from genome assembly GCA_013339685.2 of Hyalomma asiaticum. Taxonomy (NCBI): domain Eukaryota; kingdom Metazoa; phylum Arthropoda; class Arachnida; order Ixodida; family Ixodidae; genus Hyalomma; species Hyalomma asiaticum. The sequence goes on from CM023481.1 coordinate 257,543,545, forward strand.
AGTCCTGCATAGCCGTGACCACCACCGCTGCAGTTCTCTTTCGTAACAAATGTCACCGGTATCGGAGCGACCTATTCCGTCAATATAGTTGATTTAAAATATAAAATATTATAAGCTTCAATTAACAAGAGGCGATACGTCTAGACCAACTCTGCTTGTCTATGTGATTTATGCGCTTTGATGAACACTGTCTCCGCGAGGAGTATAGTCGAATAAAAGTTTAGAACTTCCAGGTAATTTTACTTTTACTATAGCGACTATGGAACACATTTTATTTGATATTCTGACACACATTCTTATTAGTTAAGGCAGGCGTGTTTTAGGAAAGCCCTCTTTAAATTTCTGGACTGCTTATGTTTCGCGATATTGTTTATGAAATTTTTACGCTTGCTTCTCTCACTTCACCCTTTACTGCTATTTCGTATCTCGGAATGTGTATATTTCTTCTCGCAAAAACGCGATTGCTGCAGCGCTCGGAGCGCTGTGCGCAACAGTTCGCAGATAATGTGCGAATGTCGCTGTAGCCGCAGCGATATTGCGTGGCAAGTGGCCTAGTAGAAGCTAAGAAATCGCTGGAGAGAGGGTTCACAAGAGTATGCCCACGCTCTAGCAGTACGGTTCTCAACCATTTGGGGAAACTCACAGAATCCAAACACATACGTCATGATTTTAAAAGACTTAGTAGTTCTTCTCAATTAAGATTACGCAGGCAAGCTCAGGACGTGAGCACAAGGCTAACAAAACAAACGCACGAAAGCATTTTGCACTGAACTTCCAATGCTGTCGCGTCACACGCCAAACAGCAAAGCTTTGGGTCTGACACGCGACCACTGGAATGCCTAACTCAAGGAGTTATAACTGAAGTATACTTGTTAAACTTATTGCAGATATACATGAACGATATTTTGACATTTGGTGTGTTCTGGTAATATCCCTACATTGGGCACATTTTTTTAGGGGCGAAGCTCCTCTTAGTCTAACCTTGTCCTGCGTCATGCGTCAGGCGTAACCGGCGTGCCGGGAGGCACGCGCTCGCCCTCGGCGCGTGCCTCTCTCTCTCTCTCTCACTGTTCCATCTGCTGTCTTGTGAGGGAGAGAGAGAGACAGAGAGAGAGAGCGAAAGGCGCGCGTTGACTATGGAAACGTTCTTTCTTAGATGAACGCTCTACCAGCTCGCAAAGAAGGAGAACGCGCCCTCACCCGCGAGAGACAACGTTGGCGCAGGCAGCGTCTCCTAGCGAGTTTCTTGATTGAGAATACCGACTGCTCGCGTTGGAGAACCGTTCACCGGCCACCCATATATATATATATATAATATATATATATATATATATATATATATTATATATATAATATATATATATATATATATATATATATATATATATGTATATATATATATATATATATATATATATATATATATATATATATAATATAGGCAACGGATCTTGACTTGCATGAAGTGCCGGTGGGAGATTTCATTTGTGCATAGTTGAACCATAAGGATTCGTAGCGTGCGCGTTAACTAAATTAATCCGGAACTCGGCACGATCTACGATGAACCTCCCGAGCTTCGCCCACTCATCATCATTCACTCCGTGGATGTGCTGTAATTTTTTTTTCTATGTGCCTCTAATAGCATTCGTGCGCACACCCTTCCCTATGACGCATAACATGTTTCCTGTTTGCATACACCTCTCCTACGAATTTCTGTCCACGAAGAAGGAATAAAAAGTTATAAGCAGAAATTGACTGTAGGACGGTGAACAGGAGGAGGAAAGAAGATTATACATCATAATGAATAAGGTAAGACAATGACAACGCACAGAATAAAGCTGTGGGAACACAAGATAAATTATGCTGGTTGCGTTATAAAATTAATACAAAAATATAAGAATAAATGTCTGTTGTGCTTTCACTCGCTAACAAAGATGAACACACGCCACAAGTAATATGCTAAGCTTTCAGCAAAATAGGATGACAAAATGAGCCTGGCCGTGTCGATGCCGCAATACCACTGATGAATAAGAGTTGAGAACTGTCGCAAACCGCAGGTTACTAACTATACACTATACATAAGGCAGCGACAAGCTCTGAGCGATGAAAGCGACACAGTGCTACGTCAGATGCTCGTTTGAATCGCAGCAATTACAGTCAACACCAACGATCAGTTAATGCAACGTCCTTGCCGGCATGGGTAGTCAAGACACAGCCAAAGTTCTGCTTGAGCAGTAACGATATAGCGAGACGCGGCAAGCCGACTACGGATGCGGGATGTAGACGCTCTTTTTTTTTTTTTTTGCGAAACGATTGTCTCTGTGTTGTTTTGAATGACAAGGTGGCGACAAATCAGCAGACCAACGTCTACAACACACAAAATTTTTAAACGGCTGTACAGCCTCTTTATCTTCTCTGATCGATCCTTGTGTGCGAAGTATATTGATTGGGTAACGAGAGATATTCCATACGAAATGTAATGTCGTCCAGCAGTGCCACCCTCAACTTGTACGCCAGTGTCACTTTGTAGTTCACTAAAGGCAGCGCTGGGATCCGTAAAGCTGGCAGTTTTTGATATGCCAGCTTACCTTGCATGTGCTTAATTAAGTGTAGCATCAATGTCTGCCATCTCCACAGTTGGTGAAACATGACGCGATATGTGAAACACGTATGTAGAAGGGGAGAAGAAAGCTGTGGAGACGCACAGGTTCATTGCTGTATACAAATTCATGCGCGAATACTTCAAAATAAACCTGGAAATCTTTCGAATAAGTGTGACTTTACCAGCTGCATTAGTGCAGAAACAGTCAGCTCAACCTTTATGCGCACTTAAGGGGTTGAAATGACGGATCCAGGTTTGTTGGTATTTCTTGGCAGTGTAATTGAATAAGCACTTGCCAGTATTGGTTAAAAAGATAATATTTCCATCTTTTTTTACCGGAGTGAACAGGCGGTGAATCAACCGATCGAGGATCAATCATGGGGATCAGGGAGACGCTCGATACGACGTGCTGGTCTTCAGTATAATTGCAGCCTCAGGGACAACTGATGTGATTCAATCGGCAATGCAACAAAATGACCTGCGAATTTCAAACTCTGCATGATCTTCAAACTCTAAATTCCTAAACTTTGGAACCAATCCAAAGGCAGTCGGGCTACATATCTGTGTCACTTGAGGACAACAGGCGGCTTGCGCTCAGGGAAGCTGAGGTGCACTTGTCCTGCAACTGCCTTACAATTTAGATTTGCACTATTTATGACAAAAAAAAAAATGAAGCGAAGGAGCAAGTGGGAACGCTCTTCATACTGCTTGCGCAGTCGAGTGTTTCAGTGGATGAACAGAAAGGCACACAAAGAACGTTATTCGCCGCTGGGAGCGCGCAGTTGCCATGGTATTTACCGGAAAGCGGGAAACTAATGCGCACGTGACGACTAACTGCAAGAGTTATGCTAGCCGTGGGTTGGCTGTTAACTACCACCATCGCGGGCCCCCTGTAATAAGTTTCTTTATATTTCGGCCGCGACGCGTCCAGCGGGTCGCTCCAACGTAGATGCAAGCTGCAGTTCTTGCTCACGCTCTCTGCGTCTTACTTTCCTTTCCTCGGGTCGTGAGTGGCACGAAACGGGCGCTGGGTAATACGCGTAGTTGCGTGCGTTCTCACGCCTGGTTCATGCGCTTCCGACCGACGCAAGTTAGAGCAAGTTCGCACGGACAGGGGCATTTTCGTGGTGCCCAGCGAGGATCTCATGCTTGAACCCGGAGTAGACCGGTTTCACGCTGCGGAGAGCACGCGTCTTGGCTATGTGACTCTCGCTGGCAGGCAAAGTAATTGATAACAGCTCTGGAGACTATGTAATAGGGAGCGAAACAGTAACAGTTCGATTAACCCGTACCGCTTGAGGATGGATGTAAACGAATATTGAGGAGAGAAGGACCACATAGGATGCACCTGCTTAGCGTGCTTGTTTGGTGCTACAATTGGCGCGGGGTCTCATGGCCTAGAATTGCCGTGTATAGCATGTATATGCTCACCGGTGGAATACCTTCTATCATCACCTAAACGTGTCGCCCACAGCAAAATTCTCAATGCCGGTGAGATTTATGGCGTGGCAAATGCTATCTGCCGACGTTATCGAACCTTCAAAACGACTGCAGTGTTATGGCGTTCGCACACTATCGCCCTTTATTGCCCTCGATGCTCAAAAGGTGCACATTAAAAGGCGTGCACACGCTTTTGTTTAAAACATGCACAGTACAATAAGAACTTATGTCTTCACTAGAATTCTGTTGCTGCAGTGCCAACTAAGTCGATGCCTTCAGCGAGAAGACGCCACGTGCGCGCTTGCGAGTACGCCTTATCCGTCGCTGAGGCTGTACATAAAGACGAAGAGAGGCGTATTCCACAAGTCACATTTATCGGCCGATTTTATTCTGAGAGCGAAGCGAGCCTCGTTATGAAGATTTCCTCCGCGAATCAATGGGGAGAAGAACATGGAAACGAAGATAAGGCAGCGAGGTCAACCAGACGCGAGTCCGATTTACGATCCTACGCTGGGGAAAGGAGATTGAGGGGTTGAAAAGGGAGGAGGAAGTTGTGAGGATGCGTAGTATAGAGAGAAATGCAGTGAGCTACCAATGGGACTTACAGGAAGGATCCGGAGGCTGTTTGGACGTCGATGCTGCACGAGGTATGCAGGACACGCACAACATTACATATACATAAGGTGTTTCAGTTAACTTGGGCCAAGCATTTAAAAAAAAAAAAGAAAAACACGTGCGCGCTACGAGAATGCAACCACCTGCGTATTATTTACTGTCATCTTGACCGACGCAGACTATTTTTAAATGCGGAGCATTCATGATCTCATAAATTGTGTATCACAAAATTATTATCATAGTTAGTTCAGGTACCCAAGAGTGCGCGTGGACTTCTCCTATGCACTGCCCAATGTTCGGCGTTCGCAAGCGCGCTTCCTTCTTCTCTTGCACAAATGACCTCAGCCCACTACTACACTGGCAAAACTTCAAAAATAGCTCAGGTAATTAATAATATTGATTACCAACATTTGAACTGTTGCTTTGAACGCAAGGTCTTCAACGGGGAACTTGTAGAGCATTTTATACCCCCGTCACACGAGCACGTAAAAACTCCTTTACGTAAGCGGTCTTTTACGAAGTTGAAGGTCTTTTTAATGAAAAGGCTTGCACCACAGACACATGGCACCAACGATTTCTTTTAAATGCTTTCTTCCTAGGATGCCACCAAGAGCGTCGCTAGCCTACAAAACAGAAGCAGTGAAAACAAAATTATGTATCGAGATATACAAAGTAATATTTATTGTATTGTGTGCTTCTACAAGTAAATTTAACAGCACCACATTAAAAAACGATTATGTAAGGATTTATTACAGTGATTCAGGAAGCGCTTGCATAACCAGCGACGTGTACAAGTTTCTCTGAAAACACTGGGCTTTTGTTTTTCTTCCTTGCTGGAGTGCCATTCTGGGCACTGCCAAATTCCGCCAGCTTGTAAAATTCTGTACTGGATGCATTTTTAGCCAATCAGGGAGCCTGTAACTGCCCCCTGGGCCAATCAGAGGTGCGAAGATGGCGCAATTGGCAATGTTTAGCGCTCCTGGTGCGCTTGCCTCGTCATGGGTGAGCGTATCGGGGAAAAGGTAATTGAAAACTGAAATATTTTGCCAGAACCATTTTTATTGGGAGACGTTGCTAT